>SMLS01068864.1:0-57291 GCA_004785975.1 Popillia japonica
AGGTTAAAATCCCATTAAAAATGAACTATTTTTAGATCATCCAAACACATTTCATAAATATTTGATTTGAAAGATTTTGAGCAGTAGTAATACCCACGAATTTGCATAAATACTTTTTGTACAACTGAGCTTTGCCGCTTCAATTAATTTTAGTTTGGGTGAATGGATCCCATATTTCTTACTTTTTTAATATTCTAGAAGCTCCATTTCCTTCTGTCGGTTGTGAACTTCTTCCATCCCCTAATTTTTTGCCTTCTCCAAATCCATTTTCACTACATCCAACCTTCTTATTCTGGACCAGCCACTGGTTCGCCTCATCAGTATATCACTGATGATTTTCATTCCTGTACCTGTAGTGGTGTCTGCTCCTTCTATAGAAGCATCGTTGTCTCCGCAGTAGCTATCATAATGGGTCTTATTATTCTTTTATATTATTTTATTTTTACCTTTTTTGATTTATTTTTGTTCTGTATTATTTTTTTGTTTTTATTTTATTTTATTTCCCAGAAAATGTTTGGGAACATGCTTAACAGAAGCCCATACTATGGGTTGTAAATAATTCATGGTATGTGCAAAATATTTATAGCTTCCTAACTTCTTATAACCAACAAATTTTAAAACCAACATTATTTGGTAAACCCTCCTTGGAGTCCAAGTAATAACAAAATATCCTCAAGGTCGTAACAGATTTGTCGAAAAATGATTTCAATATAGTTGACATGCTGTTATACCTCCATGATTTGTGTCTCTATAATGAGAATACCAAAAAATAAAATAAAACAAAGCAGAAAAATGAAAACATAAAAAAAGGCTTTTTCCTCTACCGTGGTTGAGGCGTCGACGTACCATGACCATCTGACATCTCTGATCCACCTTTCACTCCTGAAGGAACCACTACTGATGGTAAATCGACTTTGTAGTTTTTTTTAATATTCATTTATTTTTGTACATTATTTTACTTTATTTTTGGTATTTATTATTGGTATTGTGTACTATGACGTGCTCAAGACCATGAACCCTCATAATAGTTACTGTTGTGTAATTCTTCAATACAGAAATTCGTGTAGTAGGATTTAAAAGATGCCATTACGCCAATCAAGACCACAAAACTAGAGATTTGATTGAGTAATGAGATGTGGATCGTTAGAAGAAACAATCAACAGTTCTTTTTGTTCTTTTGGGTTGTTTGCTAATGGAATGTCTAGATACGATAGTTTTTGTCAGCCTTCTTTTACGATTTTGTTATATATAATCCACAAACTTTTGAAACTCACACAAAACTTGCCTGAATACTGCTTCAAGCTTTCTTCTCTAAATGATAATTTAATAACATTTCAGTCAAATTGTGATTATATCTGCACGTATCGATTTCATTTTAATATATTACACAATGACCAATTTATTATAATTTTTTTACTCCTGACAATAATAGTATGCTTGCGAATTTTCGCAAATTTAAGATTTTTAAGTTAATGGCAAAACGCGTCTTAGGTATAATAATTTTCACTTAAGGAAATTAGGCCGCGTGCAATTCCAAGACCGCTCCGCATTATGGTACACAAAGAAGTATTTATTCTGACCTCCTCCTACTGCATGGTATACTGCTCGCCTGGAATTTTCGTAATGCTAGTCAAAAAGCGATACACATAAATTACTAAAATTGTGCAGCCTGTGAGACATTAATTTCACTAATTATGCATGTTAACCGCAACCGTAGTAGCTCGAATGAAGAAGAATAAGAGAAATAAGTGGAGAGAAAATAGGATAAAAAGATGGAGAATGCGATGTTCTGTCAGGAATCTATTTTAAAAATTATTATTTACATCCCCATTAATCGTATCAAGTCGTGATGGGGGTTATAAATTTTAAAATAATTAGCAGATTGCTGATGAGTTGATTCGTAATTTACTGCTTTTCTAATGAACATACATTTTATATTTAAAAATATATTCCTAATTGTTTTTTCTACTGAAAACGATTAAGATTACCCAGACTGGTAGTAAATTCCAATCACTGCTTTATTCATTAAGTTCTAATGAGGTCTACAGCTGGATTTTTTCATTGAATTGTTGAAAGCGGATAAAAAAACCTCGTTAACGCCATTATCTACGTCTTTTCAAGTATGACAGGACATATAATGTAGAAGACGACAACATCCGTGCTACATATGTATAGTCAACTTATATATGTATATGCTAAGTAGATGTGTATGTATGTAAATACGTACTTACAGAGGGCGCTTATGTCACATAAGTTTTGTTTAAATACTATATATGTGTAGGACAAGGGTGAGTAAGAGAATTTTACGATATATCTTTTAATGTCTTTGACATAAACGCTCCTTGAGACTTCTTCTTTAGTTACTGTACATGTTTCGTTAAAACAGAACTGTTTAAATGCAGCAGAAATACCGAATTCTGTGTATAGTTTATGATATTTTGAATTGCTTCCATAATTTTCTGAGCTAACTGTTGCAAAGTGTTAGGTTTGTTTTAATAGATGTTTTAACCATGAATATACAAGCCTACAGATTTCAAAATCATGTTGTAAACTGGGTTTGGAGAAGTTTGTCTGTACAAATACCTACAACTTATTACGTATGAGAACTTTAATCTTAATTTCCGCGAAAGACATATTTTAAAGACAAACGACAGAAGACAACAAGGTAACTTTGAAACATGGCCTTGTTGTACAGTTTCTTGAAAATTGAAATAATATTTTAGCCCTCAAGTAAATGGATGAAGTGGTATAAGGGGACAAGAACTTCACGGTAATAGATTTGAATTTCTCCAGCAATAAGTCGTCCATTCCTGAAGCGTGTGTGAGAGCGTAGCCTGTAACATGAAACATTTAAGATGCAACTGATTGTACTGAACATACTACCGATAACCAAGCCTCTAGTTAGTCTTAGTTTTTAGTTTAAACTGCTTTGGGAATAGTCGGATGAACGTGATGCAACTGGCCACAAAAAAGGGTATCCCTGATAGTGGGTTCCAGGCCAGACGCATATCAAAGGAAATTACATGGCGGATAAACTTGTAAAGCAAAGTGCTAACACGCATATCATTGGGCCAGAACCCTTCTTTGACGTTTCAAAATGTCAGATCAAAAAGGAACTTTAAGACTGGGAAATGTACGAAATTGCTTTTAAGATCTAAGAAAATCTAATTTAAGAACCCTCACAGGCCCCTTCACTGGTCTTTGCCCTCTAAAATATCAGCTCAAAAAGAAATTAGGCCGCGCTGGCAACACTGGTCAACGAATCTGTCGGTTTTGCAAAGTGGAAACTGAAACAGATGAGCACATACCCTGCGAACTGCAAAGCTTTAGGCAAAGGATCAATAGATTGTGGTAAGGAGGTTAAATTTTATTAACTACGATTCAGAACGGACGTTCATAACATCACTATTCGATTTCCTGGTGTGACTTCCCCGCCTGCTCACGGTCTGTCACTGTTTGAAAGATCGTTACCTTCAACACTCAAGCAATGTGCTACTGTTACGCACTTCAAGTTTAAATTACGTTCAATGCTGTTCTCGAAACAAAGTTCCTTGTAATGATATGGCTTTCTTTTTTATATTTGTTATTATTATAACGTCAACAAATATTGATTTACTCTGCCATGGTTTTTTGTTTGCCTTCCACATCAGATGGTACAACACCAGTAAGAAATTTATTTTACAATTACTACTAAGATTACTATACAAGCAAAGGACTAGCCCATCTTACATAAGTTTATGACCTGATAAGATCATAATGAACATCGCGTCACAGGTGAAGACTTAATAGAAACTTTATACCTCAGTGTGTACGTCATAATTTTTGAATTCAACCATAAAATATCTCTATCCTAGACGTGTCTAAATTTGCAGCTTTCCTGTGTCTGATCAAACTGTGCATGTCAGTACGTCTCTTTACATTTTTAAACCAGCATATGCTTATCTTTGATTATTTTTCTTCAGATATCTAGATGGCAAAATCTTTAGTTTAAATGTGAGAGCAAAGATCACCTGGATTAGTTTTTTGGCAACAAAGAACAAAAATTTGGTTGTTGGAGTTTGGGATCATGGGACTGCCAAAATGGTGGCAAAACGTACTGGAGGAAAATGGATAATATATAATTTAATAAAATATTTACTCGTACAGCAACAGGACATTTGAAATTTGGGGAACGTATCGATATTATGTTTTGGGCATCTTTTAGAAACGAATTTTTTGAAAGATCATTCCTAAATTAGTGAAAGTGCAAGTATATATTAGTAGCAAGGATTGTATGGAAAACAATATTTTCATAATTCAGTGTACATGAAACTTGGGCAATTAATGAAACTTCTATTTGAAAATTTTTTTTTAGAATTCAGCTCCAAACGATTTGAAAGATGCTGGCCAGAGCTGAAAGGGGATGGAAAGGCTTTTATAGGAACAAAAATCAAGAAATATTTGTTTATGATCAAGTTACATATGTTTGCATGAGAAATGATTTTACCAAGAAACCTTGCTGAAGTAAAAACAATTCCATTAACTTAACAGTGCATTAAATACTATTAAATTAAAGGCTATTTTTATAAAGTATTAATATAAAGCTGTAAATATTATTGAAAACTCCATTTATGACACATTTCAATACCTTCACAACACTGCACCACAAAAATATTTTGCCGGAAATTTAAAAATAACCGCAAAGTTCATGTCCGATGGATCCGTGTTTATAAAAAAAAACGAGACTTGACTGAATTTTTTGTATATTGTGATGTCGAATTCTCCAAATTCCCATTCAATCAAAATATTTATATTCACCTCGTAGTGCTGGCCGCCTGAAGAATGCACATGTTAACATGCGCTGAAAGTACTTTCGGGCGAATTAACGAAATCCCTCGCATTCGTAATATATACAAGATTCTTGTTTTTTTTTCGTGCGGTTGACTGGCAGATAAAAAAACACCCTTCTCTCACATCAGGATGTAGTACATATTAGTCACTTAAGTAGGGTAACGATCTCTTTAAGCAAAAAAAAAATGAAAAGGGATAGATTTACAACGAGAAATACGACATTCTTTTCTCAATTCTGTTGTAAAACCCTTAGAAATGTCTAGTTATATATTTTTTTGTGTTTTAAAAGCCATATATTTTACTTAATACTTCTCGTACAAATGATAATGTCCATTATTACCCTTTCAGAATTTAAATCTCGTTCTCCGACGTGCTCGGAAGATTCAGGGAAACACTCAGCTGGGAGTATTCAGGAACATCTGAATCTGACCTCTTATCTGGCGACCGTTCAACTGAGACGGAGGGCTGGAGAACCCTTAGGGATTGTTTTAGCTTCAGGTAAGAGAAATGATGTTTTCGTTTTTGCATATGAATCTTAGGAAATTTATATTGAAATCCTATTAATTCTATTAGATTAATTTGTAATTAATGTAGAAGGATACAGTTTACAATACTGTGGAGGTCCAAATCTCAAACTCATATATACGACAGACAAAATTAACTTTTTGTGTAACAAAAAATAAAATGATCAACCTCTTCTTTCGTAGACTTAACATTAAGTATCAAAAACTCTGTATTATATATTTTTTTGTTTATTTGTTATTTTATTTCCTTCTTATATAACTTTTATCTAATAACTGTCACCAATTACTGTATGGTATGCGTTCTTTATACTCGCCAAATAAAAGATGCAGTTTTGTGAATTGTACAGGTGTAGGAACGAGACTACCATAAAGGTCTGGCTTGGGTTTGGTACTATGTTAGAAGATCCCTCTAACCTCTAAAATCAAACTTATGATCTGCACAACATTTGCCCGTGTGATGCTCATCTATCAGACCCTAACTTGGTCCAATACCAGTAAGAGGTTCTTTGAAATTCATAGCTGGATGTGCGAACTATAGGATAGAGCTGATGCCGCACAAGACCCAAGCACACTAAAAATGAAAGAAGGACGGTCTTATTCTTATATCTTGAACGGAATAGAACTTCAACCTTACAAGGTTCTAACCTACTTAGGTGTTATATAGAATGAAAGAGGGCTTTTTGCTCTCTATGTGACAAATGGTGTCATAGAAAAGTTACACAAGCTACTTCTACTGGTATCTACATGTGAAACAGTATCTGTAGTGGAGCCTCAAGCTGCAAAAATTAACTGCCTGGCAAAAAAATTCATTAATGTTGAGTGCATGTACAGCAATAAAGTAGAGCACGACATCTTCAAGTCCACTCAAAAAAATGAGCTTCAAGCAGAGAAACAACGCTAACGCTAATGTGGCCATGTTTACATGGGCTATAAGTTACTAGAGTTTTTCCACACCTATAGCCTTCCCATCTAGCCCAAGGGTTTTAATCAACTGTAATAGCTGTGATAGTTTGAAGAAGCGTGTTTCTCCCACATCTATGACGACTTTGTCAAAATGCATGTAACGAATTGCTGCAATAGCCATGCAGTTGGATATCAGGTCTTCTGGATTTTGTTTTTGTGTTCCTCAAAGTAGCAGTGCCCTGTGAGAAAACCTACAAGGACACATAGTTTGTTTCTATTTAGTTCTAGCATGACCTTGGCTCTGTGCTTATTGAAGTTTCTAAAGAATAGCTTGGGGTTCTTTTTTATAGGTACTTATCCTTATTTCGCAGATTGGTTCTGATCCCACAAACGAGGTTGTGGCTACCTTCTTTGCTAATAGATTACCTTTCTTGTTACCACTGATTTTAGTGTGTTCTTACCACCAACTGACAAGACAACAGTGATCCCACCTAAGTCCAAAAATCTTCCCGAGGTAGCAACCATATCTTCGCTATTAATTCTTTTTAGAGGATTTTGTTAATGTTAAAGTGAAGTAACTAACTTGGCCTTTATAATACTCTGACATTCTAGTGATAACACTTATTCGGAATTATCCTGGCGTGTAATGACTTTTCGTCGCTAAAGTTTATTTATGCATCAAAAATATTTACTGTCAGATATACATATATTTCGAGTTACTGATAAATTGAAGTCAGACTTATTTGTCTATCAGATTAGTATACACATGCTACACATACATGAACTTCAACTACTCGTGTGCATACATATGTATGTATGTAAATATATGTATATATAACCGCTTATAAAAGAAAATTTGATGGCTATCAACCATGCATAAGTATTATAAACATGAACCGAGCGCAGCTGTTAACCGCAAATGTCTTTATGCCTGGTGTCGAATTTTACGAGGTGCTAGAGCGCGAGTTGAAAGCAACTTTTTTTATTGTTATTTTATCTGAATGACACCAATGAAATTAATAATTTGAAATTTTGATATAAGAAGTTGGAAAAAGCATTCCATTTCCAATTATGACTTCGATCACCATACTAAACTACTTTCAAGACTGAATCCTAATTAGAGTAGACTATGAAATGTAGATGTAAACGTTTTTGATTGGTATTTTAGCCAACCCCACATGACATTTATTTAAAATTTTTATTGTAAAAAAAGTATATAACCCCATGAGGATGGTGCAATGTAAGGAGAAACAGATTTAATATTAAACAGATCCAAATTAACATAAAACTATAGCAATTGTTGAAAATGTTGTCCATTAGGTATAAACACAAACCAACTACTCTGCAGAATCCACAAAAAACTTGATGTAACATTTGCGGTGAGTTGTTAATCTCTTCACATTTGACCTTGAATAAACACAATTTTTGATGTATGGACATACAAAAAATTGCACATGTTTAAATCGCAAAACCGAAATGGATGTGAAATTTTAGTGGTTCTACTTATTATTCTGTCATCAAAAATACTCCAAGATAATCAGGTTTTTCCCTGCTCATGTGTACAGTTGCGCCAACTTCTTGGAAATATCCAGTAAATGAACGAAACTAGTATTTCAGTGCAACCACCAAGTTTTTGGGGACATAATGGTTCTTCAACGAAAAGAAAAATAGGATCTTTCGTTGACCACAACCTTATATTCTGTGAAATCAACTATCAATAAAGATAAAACCAGGTCTCATCCGAGAAAAAAACCGTGTTAGGGGTATCCTTTTGGAACCTCGTCCTGGATAATCCACTAGAACAGCTCTTGAAAACATTGCAACTTGTATGCATGATAGCGTAAATTTTTCTTTCGAATAAGCTGACATGTCTCATAGAACAAATTTGTCTGATGAGCCATTACTTAAATGGAAGGTTTTGGATTCTCTTCAATAACATGCCCAATGACCAATATTTTCAGCTGTACGTTTAGGTGGGCGCCCACTTCCAGTTTTTCAACCGACATTGCCAGTCCTTCTGAATAACTGCGAAGAAGTTCTTAAGACATTAGAAAATGCGTTATAGTCAAAACACTAATTCAGGATAATCTTCGTGCAAATCAGCCATGCATTCTGGAACTGAATATTGCCACAAAGTTCAGATTCAATAGACCATTTGCAATGCGGAAAAATCTAGTTACTATTTATTTACTTTATACAAAAATCTTATAACTAACAACTAACTCACAGCCGAAAAAAGTAAATCAGACAAAAGAACAGTTGAAAGAATAACAAAATGAAAAAAGGAGATTAGACATAATCTTCCACGCTACCCTGGAAGGCTCTGGTGGGGCATTCAAAAACAACATAATTTGTCGATCCTCTCCACAGTTACAGGAAGGAGATCCGTGGAGTCCCCACCGGTATAAAGAGTCCCCCCATCTACCATTGCTATATCTAATTCTATGCAGCAAGGTCCAGACTTTCCGTGCGAGGTCGGAAGCTTTTGGAGGGGATTTCTGGCTGAACAGCTGAAGGTGTTTCTGTGGGGCACCAACAGACCAGTCCTCTCTCAAAGCTTCAACGAGATTACAAGCCTATCTGGCGAGGTTCATCGCATAGACGATAGGGGGGTGTCGCGATTTTAGCGATTTTAGATTTTTTGGATAGGGAGGCCTGGGTTCTTTAACCTATAGTCTAATTAAAGATTTTGTCCTCCGAATGGAGGGAGGTTCTTTGCCACTAAGTACTGGAAGCCAAAAAACTGGTGATTATCATGGTTTCATTTAGAACAAGGCTGTAATGCGTTAGGTATCAGCAGATGCTCCCCATGATGAGCCTGCCAGCTTACAGAGTATGTTGTTTCTTGTCTTCAATTTTTTTGGCTAGTTTAGACAGGTAGTTATTGTAAAACAGGGTTGCCAAGAGTAATTCCAAGGTATTCATATGGAAGAGTGGCTTCAAGGGTACGTTACCTAGCCTGTTGGTAGGGTGGAAACAGCTGACTGCGGCTTTAGAAGTGCTTGGTGTTAGTCGCCATTTACGAAGGCATGCTGCTAATTTTAGCAAATCTTGGTTAAGAGTAGTTTCTATGGTTGTCATATTACGATCTTGGGTGGCAATGGCTAGGCCATCTCAAATTATCTACTTATAGTTGATAGTGATAGTCGATAGTGATGGAAGGCTATTGCTTTATTGTTTGGCTTTTGATCTTTTCTAGACCTGTGTTATCGCACATTTTTCCTCGGTTGTTGCAATTGACTCCTATTTAAAAAATTACCGTATCAATTTCTTCATCGTTAAAATCTCTAAATCACAAAATTCCTTGTTAGATCTTACAGTTGCATCAGAGCGTCTGAAATAAATCTTGTTGAGCTCTCTGGCTTAATAAGCAAAATAACATCATATTTTGCACAAAGTTACACCAATAAACAGATCAATTATGTGCTAAGGAAATCTCCTACGACGCGACGTCTAAACAGTTTATATATAATATTCTCGAAAAAATAAAAATAAATGCAAAGCTAATCATATTATTAGTAGTTTAGTAGGTTAAACGGTTTTTTATATCTATCCCAAACAGAAATCCACCAATGACCGATACCCCAAGACTTCGAGATTCGTAACATATAAATATGTACATTAATAGCCCGCTTTAAAAATAATTCAGAACATATCTATGCGCCACGTTGCTCTTAATCCCCCTTTAATACGTTAATTTGTGTCAAGTCCTGCCTGCGCACAAAATTAATGAACTATTATAAAGAGATACATAAGAAAATAATACGGGAAATCCAGAGTGCTGCGCGGGGTATTTGTCACCGACAGGTGAGAACGTCTTATATCTCTTTTCTATTTATAAACAAGATGGCGTACTGTATATCCGGTGTGCATCTCATATTCACCTATCAGATGTTGTTGGTTTAGCCGGAGCGATTCTATGCGTAAGAGAAGAAGAAGAATAAACGCAAAGCGAGTGTTATTTTTAACACAAAAGATTTGGTCAGTGCATGATGGTGTACGGTCGACTAGAATTTCTTTTGTTTTTTCTTGTTGGAAAAGATGAGAGATCAAAGCTAAGCATGGTTTTTCACATTTATGAAGACTAATACGTTTGCAGGAATGTAATTAATGATCTTATGACATTTACAATGTAGTACTAGCTATTAGATCATCGATCATTCTACGATTAGGCTTTCGAGAAGGCGGATTATGTGATGAGAATTGTTGAGTTGATCATTTAACACATCAGCTATGGCTGCAATAATTGAGAATAACTAATTAAATTAAACTGTGCTATCTCAGAAGATGATTGATAAAAACATCTCTCCTAGTTTTAGCTTATACCATCATCCGAAGAATCTAGAAAATCTGTGGTTACAGAAGAGAATTTTCAAGATTGGAAGTTGGAATTAAAAGAAAACACAACAGAGAGAGAGCCAATTTCCTACGAGCTTGCCCAATCTATGTGTGTGGTATTACAGACATCGCTTTTTAAGCTGTGTACTGTTTTTTTTATATTATATGACAATTCAATTATGTATTATATTCTCCCTCATTCAGTTTTTACATCGAATAATAATATACATTTATTTATAAATTCAAACACTAAGACTAAAATCGACAATAAAGTAATGCCATCACTGGAATGTCGCAAAAATGATATAGGTCAAACTAAACAATATTTAAAAAACGACGGTGTAATCATCAATATACAGGATCAAACACTATAACCTCAAAAATTGTTCTGTCGAAGCACTCTAAAGAAAGACGACATGCCTAGTTCGTGAGCAGCAAATTATTTCCCCTTTTGTCAAAACTATTTCTTTAATTGTCAAAACTACTATATGATTCAAAATACTTTTTATAAGCGGTGGCTATGAATTACGTATATTTGAAAAACGTATGGCTTAGATTATATAATAATCTACTTATCTGTCAAATGTGATTAATTTTAAATGTCAGAATTCTGGTTAGCTTGAATGTCATATTGTCGTTGGCAGTAACTTATTATATTGAATAAAAATGGTGTTTACTGATCAACAAAAGGCATTCATTATTGAGTCATACTTTGGCAATGGATATGTATATCGAAAATGGGAGGTAAGTAAATGATATTAAGCTAAACCCTACGTTTTTCAAATATATATAATCCATAGCCACCGCTTATGAAAAGTATTTTGAATCATATAGTAGGTATTATCACTTTGTTATTACATGTATGTATGTAAGAATGAATATTGAAAGAAGGCAAAAAACAAAAACTCGAACGAGCTACGTGCCTTAATAATTAACGGAATGAACGATGGTAGTTCACCAGTCCAAATAGGACGACAATTTAATTTTCTCCCGAACACTATAAAAAAAATTACAAGATTTTTTCAAAATAACGAACAAGTTGAAAAAAGAAGAGTTGGGCATCGGCCCAATAAATTAACTGAACATGAGAAAGAAAATATCTGCAATTTAATGATAATGATAATTAAATGAAAATTGCGCTTTAACACTGAAACAAATAAAAACCAAATTGTTAGAGCAAAATTCGCAACTAGAGGCAAGCTTATCAACCAGTGACAAAGGCATTTCACTAACCCATACAACGTGGTTCTTTTGTGCTAGAAAGGCGTTTATTGTCGGATTGGGGTTCAAGCGAATTATAGAAGATCTTATAGAAGATCACAGAAAAATAGTGGGACCAAAAAAGTTAAGACAAGGCCTTGACCACTTTGTCATGGACAACGTCCGATTTCATAGAACGCATATAATTCAACAACTGCTCAGAGCTCATGGACTAGAGTATTTCTAGCTCCATAAAGTCCTTTTTTAAACGCAATTGAAGAGGCGTTTAACCAATGTCAAACTAATCATAAAGGGAAGACAATCTATGGATGAAGAACAACTGCATGTTCAAATTCATAAGGCTTCTGAAGCTGTAACACAAGAACATTGCCGCAGCTATATTTGACGTATGGAATCATATGTAGGTGACTACATCAACAGAAATGAAATTTTGAACTAGATTAGTATTCTTTCTTTTCTAAAAAATTGTCTCGAAATTTTTTCTGTTTTAATTTATAAATGAAAAAAGGAAAATCATCTGCAATAACGTAAAAAAGTTTTGACAAATGGTGAATTTCATTCGATATATTAATGCCAAATGACGTATGTGGGAAATAGTTTTGAGAAATAGTGAAATACATTTGACAAAGAGGAAAACAAAAAATATTTTATTTTGTTGGCAGAGGATTGCAAACTTAATCCTATATCTCAATAAACTTTTTAGGCATGAACAATTTTTTTGACACAACTTAAGCGTCGGATTCTTCCACCAAAGAAGTATTACTACGAAAACCTAATTTACTTGGGTTTGCGAGAACCACGATCCATATCCACCAATCCAAACTTCTATGCAGATAAGAGTATAATTTTATTCAAACTATTTGGAAAAAGAAAAAATAGACGAAAGAGCAAAATGGACGGATGATGGTCAAATTTATCTTAATTAACGCTTTAGACGTCCAAAAATACCAGTTGTGGATTAACTAATTTCTGCACGGGAATTGTAACACCGTATAATTTGATACGCACACTCAACATGTAGAAGCGTTTGTTTGCGGCTCTAGCATTTACATCCCATTAATTCTCTGCGGTTTAATTCAAAACTTCGGACTAGAGGAGCTTAAATTACCGTTACAAATTAATTCGATTTGCAGTCGCTTACGCAGTATCTAGAATCTGTATGAGTGTATGTCCATTTGATATATAAACATAATTTGTTAGAAGTTAAAATTTTGAATATGTTCCAAAAAGCTCCCGCAGTACATCTCAATATTTAATTCACCCGCAAGATGTATTTTTAATGAAGCTTAATATAAATTACGAATATTATGATACGAATGTTTACGTTTAAATTACACAAAATTCTCGTTGAACAAAAGCCGTAAAAATAACAGAAGAAGTACTTCTCTAATTAAAATTAATCGTTTGATGTTAATAAGTTGCCTACTTCAAAATGCCATTACAATTAGCAGTTATAGACTGGAGTATAAACATCTGGTAAATGTCCCTCTGTTCATTTTCAAGACACCTCAGACAAATTAGAAGCGTTTCCACCAGTAAAAATAAATGTTAATGAAGTTTCTTCGGCGTATCGGGAGCAATGAATTATTTATAAACTCGCACGGCAACTGAGATGCCTCACCCAAAAAATTATAGCTCAAAGCTCGAGATATTGGTCCGCTGTTTTGACATCGTCGTTTGGAATAACGTGCCCGTTGCCCAATCATTCAACACCTCTAGAGAATATACTAATTGGATATTGGATCTTGTCATCGGAAATATAGAACTTAAGGCGGCTGTAATAATGAAATCAGTTATACTCATATAATCGTAATCCTTTAAATAGGATTGTGTGTTAAATTTATCTTGCAAACAGATTAAAGTTGCTGATTTATTTAAACTGAATAAGGCAACAAGGCGTTGTAGGTTGGCTCATCCAAATGTTACCCCACAAGTAGTGGCAGCTGCTTGAATCCATGTAGTGGCCCCAAGCGATAAGAAAAAAATAGGGCTACTATAAGACCGTTCAATTGGAATTATAGGGACTGTGATTTCGTTCGTCTGAAACTAAAAGCTATCTAGGTGATATTCTTTTATTGCGGGCCATAAAGTTTCCATAATATTGCAGTATCTTCAAAAAAAATGACAAAGTGGTGACCAATCTTCTGAATTTACATCAAAATTTGGTAAAAGTGCAATTTAAAATCACAAATGCAAAAACTTGTCCATCGTTCAAGCCGATATCTAATAATAATAATAGTATTTATTTGAACTACAAACAAAAATAATATATATATATATATATATAGTATATATGTGGAAAATATCGACCGTACTTAGACAAGTATTGAAAATTTTCAATACTTATATATATATATATATATATACATATAAGAAAACCAATAGAGAAATTAAATTCTGTAGTCCAAACCAAAAGGCTGCATTCATAACACAAGGTTATGATCTTCCATGCAGCCTTTGTCAAGGAAGCGGTTTTTTTGACGAGATAAAGCCTAAAAACTAACTTAATACTAAAAATTCTGCCAAGCAATTTTAAATTTTTAAATATACCTACATATGTTACATGAAAAATAAGCAAAACAGCAAGTGCATTCCGAAACAGAGCTGCTGAGTAGCACACCTTTAACGACAAAGACAAGCAAAAACGCGAAAATGCAAAAGAGACGAGGCTAGCACTGACTGGCGAGTAACGAAGCCCGTATCCACACCTTAAATTTACCTAATGAATAATCTTTGATTTCCTCACTTAAGTTGTTATAAAATTTCGAGATGTTATAAGAGAAAGACCGTTGAAATAAAGAAGTTTTATGAAGAGGAATGGTAATAAAATTCCTGCGCCGCAGGCCCAAGTGAAGAACATCAGTGCGGAAATTAATTTTATTATATAAATATGATGGAGCCCTGGAGACAACGACACTGAAATAGAGCAATCCAGCCTGCATATATAATCTATTTTTCATACTCAGCCAGTTCAGATCGAGCAGCTTATGGCTCACGTGTTCATACTTGCGGATGCCGAATATTAAACGAATACATGAGTTTTGAACACGTTGCACTCGACGTAACATATCCTGAGTTAGGCAAGGGTAGAAAACTGGAGAACAATAATTGAATCGTGAGAGAACTAAAGACTCACACAAATCGGTTTTTATTTTATAAGTTAAGTAGTGACGGTGGGGATAAATTAACTTTAAGGAATAATAAGCATTTCTAACAGACGCTAGAATTTGGCTATTAAATTTAAAATTACTATCTATTACAAGACCCAAATTTTTGGCTTCGTTAACTACAGGTAACGGAATACCGTTAATGGATAACTTGATGGAATTACATAGAGTGCGATAACTATTTTTATCAGAAAAAACCTGCACGGTAGATTTAGAAGGGTTCAATATAAGCATGTGTCTGTGGGCCAACTGAGAAATGTTATTTAAATCAAGCATAATATCATGTAAGGCCTGTTCCTTATTAGAAAGATGAAATGAATGGTAGAGTTGAATATCATCAGCATACATAGAGATTTTGCAGGTTTTCACTGTCGATGGTAAAAAAGCAGTATAAACAATAAAAAGCAGAAGGCCCAGTATAGAACCTTGTGGAACGCCGCGCTCCACAAGAATAGGCTCCGACATGCCACTAGGTAATTTAACATATTGGCTTCTATTGGATAGATAACTGGTTAAAAGTTGGATAGCTTCCGTAGAAAGCCCTATGTAACTCAAAATGGATAAGAGAATATTATGATCCAACGTGTCAAAGGCCTTGCTAAAATCCAGCAAGACTAAGATAGAGGCAAAACCCCTATCACGCGCGGATATTAAATCGTCAGTTACATTCAGTAAACAAGTTGTACAACTATGCCCAGGGCGAAATCCAGATTGAATATCTGGTATAATATTATACAGATTCAAATGAGCTCGTAGCTGGAAGTTGAGAATTTTCTCTAGAACTTTAGACAAGGCAGGGAGCAAACTGATAGGTCGGAGATCTGTAAAATCTTTAGGGTTACGATTTTTAGGAATTGGAATAACGATAGCCTGCTTCCAAGCAGAAGGAAAGGTACTATATAGAATACAAGAATTTAATATATTTGTAATATAGGGCAAAATATAGGGACAACAAAGTTTTATTAATTGTACGGAAAGGTAGTCACATCCATAAGCATTGTTTTTGATTTCACCAATATATTTAGATACTGTAGATGTGTCAACAGTAGCAAACGAGAACGACGGTATACTGCTATTGAGTTTAGATTTAGAATTGAAGTCCATTATATCAGAAGCACTCCCTAGGGTTACAGGCAGCGAATTAATGAAGAATTGGTTTATAGCGTTGGCATCATTTAAAGTTTCAGGTAGGATAAGATTTTTTGATTGTTTAATATGTAGGTTTTTTAATTCTCTCCACTTGGCCTTTTGGTTACAGGATTGAAATTTATATTGGAAGTAAGCTTTCTTTTCCTGGTTGATTGATTTGTTAGTGAGAGTGCGAAGTGATTTGTAGTAATCAAAATGCGAAGGGAGTCTAGTTAAGATATAACGTTTCTTTGCATTGTCTCTGAGTCTCATCATAAGTCTAATTGTATCAGTTAGCCAGGGTTTAGTCCTTGGAGAAGATCTACATGTTACAAATGGAGCATGCCTATCAAACACCGACAACAAGGATGAGGTCAAGAACAAAACCTTGTCATCAACGTCGACAAGCTCATAAATAGTGTCCAGATTTAAAGTCTGCAAATCGTGATAAAATAATTGCTCGTTGAAATTTCTAAATGAACGATAAGTCACAAGCGACGGCGGAGCCGAAGGCCTATTTAGTCTTATTTCAAAATCAACTGCTTCATGATCAGAGAAATTAATATTAGAGACCACCAGATCAGAAATAACATTCTAACAACTGTAAATGTCCTTTCGAATTGAAACTTCCAAATAAATATAAAAAAGTTGGATTTATATCGAAGCTCCTAGAAAATACTAATAGGTAATGACCAAAAATCGTCTCTGGGCAAAAAATTATGAATGTTCTAGAAACAACAAAAGTCAAAGTGCAAGTCGTGATTGGGAAAAAATATTTTCGTAACTGTACAAAGTAATGGTCTTGTCAGTGTTATTGCAGTTACCTCAGACGTATTTATCTCCAAGTTTACGTATTGGTACTATGAAAGAAGTTTTCTAATCCTCAGTATGACAATTTCAGTTTCTTTTCTATTTTTGTTCTTTATGCGGTTTAGTTTGCGTGTCTTCTTCTATCCTATATAATCTAATTTTTTCGCCAAGCTTTTCCCATTCATGTCTTTTTGGTGCTACTACTAAATTTATTACCATTTTTTTTGTTTTGTTGTGAGCTTTACAATTTGTCTGTAGATAACTTGACTAGCTTTTTAATTGAGTTTTAGACTTAACTGTTCAAGACGAGCTTCTAAATGGCTTTTAGGTGGTCCACAGAATAGTTCTAATCCAGTGAATCAGGTGTAGCTTAGACTCAAAGGCGAACCCCCCGGGTATATTGGTGAACAAACGCCTGCCTGAAAACGGTCGGGTTTCTAACTAGAAACATTGATATCCTGCATCCTAGGCAATAGACAGCTTTTTCCACTCCTCTATCTGTTTTGGATTGGTCCGTATATCGGCGTATGAACGCATTTTGTAATTTAGGTGAGCCTTCCTCCCACATTTGCTAGTTTGAAGACGAGTCATATTTCGTTACTGGTTCGATTATATTTCTATCTCTACCTCTCTAACTTAAGTATTTTTCCGACGAATCCCTGCATTCAGTGAGGTCTCTTCCTTCTCTATTTCTACTAACGTTAGTACCTTAGTCTTTCGTAACATTTCATCCACCTTCATCCTGTTCTTCCTGCTTGGTTTCTAGCAATACTTCTGATCCTTCACGTTTTGGCATTTTACTGTATTGTTCCTTCTTTTATCTATGTATCCCATTTAGATTCTTTGTCAATTTTGTTCCTTCCACTGCTCTTTTCATCCCAATAGCTCCATAACCTCCAAAAACATGTTTCTTTTGCAGGTCATCTTTCTTGCTAACTTGAGACGGTTCCTACGTCCCCTGCTGTTGCCAAACTTAGCCGACAAACTTTTGATCTGTCAAATCCTCACCTCTATCCGTCTCAGATGATTCATCGTTCTTATGTCTTCTTTATTTGTAACACTCTCTGTTTATAGCTTCAAACAGATAATTCTTGTAAAAGAATATTTTTTTCGCGTCCAATGTTAGTACATCCTAAAAGCCCACTACGAATCAACAAAAAACGTGATTAAAATAGACATAAGACTTATTCTACAGGTATTACCGACTCACCTCGAGAGCCATGACGCAGATGTAAACACGGTCTGCGTCTACGAGTCGCCTGAAATTCCGTCAGTACTACCCGTACACCTATAAGCAACCTCCGACGTTTTGGTTCCGGCATCATTCGCGTCATCCACGCACGCGGCATCTATTCAAGAAGTTTATTTTTAAAACCGATAGAAGGAAAACACACACAAACGCTATATCCATTAGAGAAGGAGCGCGACAGTGTCGGGTCCTCGTTTTATTAAAACGACTCCGACTTTATGTCGTAACGTCACACGACATGTCCAGCAAAAAACGGTCGCAAAATCGCAGATCACTGCCGCCCGAATTGGCACTCGCCTTCCGACGCAACAATTCAATGATCAATTGTTAATTTCGATCGGTAACTCGGCCGGTAAAATCGGAAAACACCGACGCGACAACCAACTAAGTAATTGTCAAAAATATCGTTCGAGAAAGACGCGAGTTAAAACGAAAGAGGTGCGTACGTTTATTAATAAATCTAGTGGGCGTTATGCGATACCTATTTACGAGGAAATCCCTTTTTTATAACGTCGTAAGTCTACGAAAAACCATGTCATCTGTAGTTGAGTGCGTGTTTCATCCGAAAACAAAAGAATAATATTTATTCTTCGCGGAAACGATGCGATCCGAACCGAGTGGAACTCGTAAAATTCCCTAATTTAGTGCATTATTTATAAACTGGACTCTAAATTTAAAAATGTGATAAGACTAGCTGGCGATCTTGGGGAATTTTTATCTGCGTATAATCCGAAAGTACGGTTAAAAATAGCTAACGCGTTTGATATGTGTTCGTGTTTCGCGAGGTGAATGAGACAAGGGAATTATGTTTTCGAATTTCAAATTCCCGTCCTTCAGGCCCAGATCGAAAAGTTTGTCGGGCCCGCCACAACCTTGTGAATTCAGCGATAGTTATGTCCTGTGCAAACCACCGAAGACACCTGTAGGATCACCGCGACAAAGAAGATATAGGAAAACTAAGTTTAATAACGGTCGGTTTATATCTTTTTTTTATGATTTTGAATTCTGTAGACATTTCTGAGTTTTGGAGTGAGTCGAGTGGACGGTTCAATCTCCTCTAAGCAGTTTGTTCTTTAGCTTGCTTGCCTGCTTGCAACCCTTTTTGAATTTTTTCTGCTTCACTTATTTCTTTTTCCATCTCTTCAGCTTGCGATTTTAGTAGTTAATTTTCTTTTTTGCATGTATGATCATGTCACTAATTCCCCAACTATACTGATGAAGCCAACCACCTCTATTATAATCTACTAACATAGACGTGCATTCTGAATTTACGAGCCTTCATCCATGGTTTTCTTGAGAAATCTCTGAAATATTTTTCCATTGTTTTCTGGTACAAAACACCCTTGCACCTGATGCTTCTGGAAAATTTACCATTTATATATGTATAGTCCACAATCTATATAGAAAGCCCAGCAAATTTTTGTCACACTAACTAAGTAATGTATGGCAATATAACACTTTCATCAGACTTCAATTGAAATTAATCGGAAGTCCTATTACTGCTACACACCCTTTCAGAAATATGAAAATCGCTCGAAAACCCCGCCACGTATATTAATATTGTATGCCTTACAAATCTAAACACTGGAGCTGTTACAATTACAAAAAAGCAACTACAACTGGTTTATTGTTCACTATCTTTATGTTCATTCACTGCAGTCCATTTCGAGACAAAGTAGCACTCGTACAATTACCAACTGGAAGTATACGCTCGGGAAATATTTGTGTTAATACCGTCATAAAATAATCCTGTAATAGGTTCCAGAGTACTGAAGGATAAATTAAGTTTTCAGCGATCCTTTACACTGACACTAGAGATACATATCTTCTCAGTAAAATGGCAGCAGTTGAATGTTAACTTCGTCTCCAGACAAGGACATCAAAGATGAGATGTTACTGCAGTGAACTGTATACATGACTGATTTATACGAATATTATTTTACGATAAGTACACGCCGGCAGTTGTTACAGAATACCTCGTAACGCTGATGGTAATTTTATGGTTATTATGGATTGAAAATCTGTGTTAGCTGTCATTGGACCTAAATAATCGAAACAAGTGGCTGAACTATAATGAAACTACGCGTTGTTAACGATAAAATTGATCTTTTATTTCTTTCGATTTGTGTTGGCAAACGCTATGTTCCAGATTTAAGAGCTTTCGAAATGATTCTCAACAGTTTTTGTTTCTAGATTTATTTATAATTTTCAACGCAGTATTTAACATTTTTTAACGAAAACTAATTGCGTGTGACCAATGCTAGCATATTGTTTACCAAGAACCTTCACCTATAAACAGCCCACAAGTTAACTAAAATGCATCAACAACCTACCACCCTGATGTTCTCATGGATGCCAAACACTCCCAATTGTTTGATAGACCCTATACCCTATAGGGCATTTGGTGTCAGTGGAAATATGGCACTAGAACAAACCAGAACCTGACAAACATAAGTGCTGTAGTGACAGCACTTGCACTGTCGTATACCTCATCCTCCACATAAAAGCTATTACTGTGTTCAACAATTCGCATTCTTGTTGGATAAACTCGACTAACGATTAAATACCATTTTGGTAATCATTCTTCGTTTACATACAAGAGACCAACCATCTTGAATCTCATAGGAACTCCAAAATACTCCCAACAGTTTAAAAGATATATAACCCTCTGACACTTTTTAAAGAAGAAAGTTTTCAATCAATGCTAACAAATTAGAATTTTAGAATTTCATAGAATGCAATTCAACTTCCACAACAATCGCAACACATTTCGAATTAATAGACCCCAATGGTTTGATACAGAAACCAACAATTTTGATTCATGTTGGATAGATCCCACCAACATTCTTCTTCATTCTTTTTCCAAATTTGTTCGCAATTTGTTTGTCTCCGCGGCCTTGTAATTGACTGTACATTCTGCCTTTTCATCTTTACAATTAGTTCTGTAAAGAAGAAGCACTACATTGAATCTACTCCATGTTTATCAATATAGCCCTTTACACATCTCTCTATGCCAGCACATTATTTGCTCTTATGCTTTCTTTGTCCACGCTTCATGTATTCTTCTACTACGATCAATCTGAGATGCACATTCTTGAGTCTTATGACCATATTCCAAAGACTTGAAACAGTTTCAGTTTTTATCACCATCATTCAAATGATATCTTCGGTTACAAAGTTGTACTCACACATTTTTCACACCTACAAACCCTCTAACTGTCACCTGCCATCATGTTAGTATTTTTGGTGTTGTGGTTTGACAATAATAATAATAGACTCTTTATTACCTAACGATTTACATTTGCAGGTTAAAAATACATATTGCAGGTGCACAAATACAAAGCTCTTACAACTGCAATAATCGAAAACTATCTAACATATACAATATTCTAGTTTGTATTATTCTAAACAAGGAAACGAAATTTAAGAAGATATAAAAGGGAAAAAAGGAAAATCCAAGAATAATTGAAATCAACTTAACGCCAAATCATTGATGGGATTATATACACATATACAGGGTGTCCGCGATATACAAAGCATGCAATTAAGGGATGAAAGCTATAACGATTTAGAAACAAAAACATTTAATACACCATGGGTCTATCTGTAAGCATAACCGAGAAAAAAAATATTCCTAAAAAACCTTATTTGGTCAAACTGTACAAGAAAACTCGTCCATATTGCTTCTTAAATAACCAAAAAACCATATCAAAAATTTAGGGTTGAAAATAACTGAAAACAACGATGAAAACGAATTATTTAATACTTTGAAATTGAAGCGTGGTGTCATTTCTCTTACACCATACTGTACACGTATTCAATAGAAGCACATCTCTATCACAGATGCAAGCGAAGCAACACATGCTTATACGACCTTGAATGTTATGACAATAAAATCGATGTTATGTTGCAGTTAGAGTGAAAAGGGCGTGTTTAATAGCAGCTTTCGATCGGTAAATGAAAATTTAAGTTGAGAGAAAGTAGCATTAAATGAAAACAATGTAATAATGGTGCAATTATGTTAGGGAGCTTAAGCCCTTTCGTAAAGACTACTACAAAATTTAGTTCTTTTCCTGTATTTGTGATAAATTGGTGACCTTTTTGAAAGACAGGAGAAAATGTATTACAGGAAAGGCTCGATATGTTGCCCATTTGCAAGAACAGACTGCTGCCGCTGTATGCATCGAAGTTTGTGACATGAGAAATAATTTTTTTTCTCGTTTACGCTTACAGATAGACCCATGGTGTTTTAAATGTTTTTATTTCTAAATATTTATAGCTATCATCCCTTAAATGCATGCCTTGTATATCGCGGACATCCTGTATATGTCGGCCAGACGACATATAGTAAACAGCGGAGAGACTTCATTTAATTTGTGTGAGAAATTCTACTTGGTTTTCATTACTTCCCAATAGTTTATCCAATCCAGTTCTAGATTGGTGTGGTCTATTATTGTTACATACATAATCTGTTTGCAGATCAGTTTTAGTAATCTGATTTACAGCCTCCATTTTTCTGACGTCATGAACCATTTGTACGTACTTTACATCTAGAATCTTTACCAATTTTTCGAAGTTAGTATTGCCCTTCACAGCTGTGTATATCTTTTTCGTGATCTTTCTACTGATTCTTTAGACAAATTTACATTTGTGATTGTAACCCCTATTATCATCCTCCAATTTAGCATTATACAGTCGATAAACTGACGCATGTTCATGTTCATAAACTAAAATATGTTTTACTGCATTCTTCTTCTACTTACTATGCGTTACTTTAGGCTCATGATCTATTGTGGCACAGCCACATACTCCCAACTGATTCATGCCCGATTTTCTATCAATCGATGATACAAACGAAGGTATTGAAGTGTCTACGATTACTGAACCATTCATGAAGTAACAAGCAGTGTAGAAAGCCTCTCTCCAAAAGATTTTACCTAAAACTCTTCGGTTTTTCTACTACCATTCTATTAAATTTTTGATCAAACTCTTCTTTCTCAAAATCTTTGCTGCAATATTTATCTCTCTTCTCGGTCCTGAATGTATTAATTTGTTAATTCTTCTGTTTCCAAACTAGTTAACTTATTTCCAATGAAAAGAAATCAAGCATTATTCAACAATATTGAATCCTGTTGTTTATAGCTTTTGCAAAATCCCAACTAGGTATCACAAAGTTACAATTTTCTAATGTTAGAGAATATTGGTGCATGCAATCTTATATTTCTTATCTCAATTCTGTTCATCCCAAACTTATTTATGCGTTTTTATATCTTTAACATGCCTGAATTTAAAAAGCCAATTAAACTTTTGCTTTTGCAATAGGTATTGTAACCGGTGTAGTACCATCAATGCATTTACACAGACTTACTAATTAAGACAAAAACATTTTTCATAGTAAATATCAAATCTACTATCAATTAATTTCTTGCTGTATTGATGGTTTAGCCTGTCGCTTTCAAAGCGCCTACTGCAAACATTCTCATCTTAACACTTCACTAGAAATTAAAGCAGTATTATTACTGCTTCACGAGAATTTCAGAAATATGTGGATTGCTTAAAAATCCCGCCACGTATATTAATATTTTAATTGTATGCATAACTTACAAATCTAAACACTGCAGCTGCTTCAATTGCAAAAAAAATGCCACTACAGCTGGTTTAATGATCCCTATCTTTATTCTTATTCAGTGCAGACCATTTCGAAACAAAGTAGCACACGTACAATTCCCAACTGGAACCATACGCTCGGGAAATATTTGTCTTAATACCATCATAAAATAATCCTGTAATGCGTTTCATAGTTCTGAAGGATAAATTAAGTTTTCAACGATCCTTTACACTGACACTAGGGATAGGTATCTTCTCAGTAAAATGGCTACAGTTGAATTTTAACTTCGTCTGCAAGCAAGGACATCAAAGATGAAATGTTACTGCAACGAACTGTATACATGACTGATTTATACGAATATTATTTTACGATAAGTACACGCCGGCAGTTGTTACATTATAGTTCGTAACGTTGATGGTAATTTTATGGTTATTATGGATTGAGAATCTGTGTTAGCTGTCGTTGGACCTAAATAATCGAAACAAGTTGCCGAAATATAATGAGACTACGCATTATTGACGATAAAATTGATCTTTTATTTATTTCGATTTGTGCTGGCAAAGGCTATTTTCCGGATTTAAGATCTTTCGAAACGGTTCTGAATGTCTTTTCTTTCTAAATTTATACTTTTATGCCACTCTTCAACACAGTATTTAACATTTTTAAATGAAGACAAATTTTTCCGACCAATTCTACTCCACCACTCCAAACTGTTAGATAGACCTTACAAAGAGGGTATATAGTATCAGCAGAATTATGCCATTAGAGCACCTACTCAGAAGAAATTTAAATGTCAAGCAAGAAGCGAGCTCCCAGAAAAAAACAGACAGGCATACAAGGTGTGACACCAAACCTTTTTTCCTCAACAAAACTTGTAGTACTAAACGGTTAGTAGAATGTAGTATACTACAGGAGTGTATTCTGACTCCTCTATTCTGTTATTTTTATTTTCTTTACAGTACGCATACATACAAGGCAAATTAAATGACATTACAATACAACTTTTTATTTCAGGACATTCTGAAGTCGACCCTTGTCCCAGTATAGCATCCCTCCGCCCAGGTTCTGTAGCTCTAACCAGTGACCAACTGGTACCAGGCGACAGAATCCACAGCGTTAATGGCATCAACACCTCGCGAATGCGACCGGATGAAGTCACCACCCTTTTGGACAACGTGGACGGAAATGCGTTGCTCGAAATAGAATACTCCCTTCCATCGTACGGTAAGTAGTACTTAATTTAAATTCCTCCACATCTTTTTATGTACTAAACACACTATACCGTCGGCGTCTAATTTCTGTCACAAAATTGCGACGGGTCGCGTTTGCTTTTGGTTATTTTCGTCTTTTCTTTTCTTTCGTTGCAGCATCGGAGAACTCCCTTTGCGTAACGTCGAAGATTACTGAAGTTACCGTCGAAAGAGTCGACGGTTCCTTGGGAATAACGTTGAGGGGTGGTGCTGTAATTGAACATCCTCACCTTAGTAGGCCGTTAGTCATCACGCAAGTTAGAACCAACGGGCCTGCTTATCGGTAAGAAATGTTTTGAAGTTGTATTATATGCCGATATCTAAGAATTTGTTGTGAAATCTGGAATTGTGAAGAAAGGAACGAAATTACTTCTCATGGCAGGTTGATTATATCACAAAAGGTGTAATCTATATAAATTCAGAATTGCAATGGAAAAGTTGTGTTGCCTTTTCGATATTTGCATTATCACAAACTTTCAATTATGTTGACCGTGATCTACTTCTGAAAAGGTCTTATGATGGGTTCATGCCTCATGTCAGGACTTTGATAAAATTAGCCAGACTATAGACATGAAATAGGCATTTTGGGATTGTTGCTGTAAATCCTCCTCTCTCAATTTTTTACCGTTGAATAGGTCTAAATCAAGCATTGGTCTTAGATCTACTGGTTCGGTTACTTTTAAGTAAAAATTCACATTTTAATCGTATAATTGTGCCAATAGAGCACCAGAGTTGTTTAACCATCGACATCCGAAAAGTTTTGTCAATATGTTATCAAAAGTATGTGTTGGGATTGGAGACAAAATGTCGACAGACAGAGTAAATAAAAAGAAAAATGTTCAAAACTAGTCAGTAAAAACAGAAGTATTTAGCAGACATTCCCTAAAATCTGTCCCAAAACCGCTTTGGGGCGTTCAACGAGTTCCGACAAAATATAAGTCCCATCTTTACAAAATTCAATTAGTGCAAGAACTTTTGAAGACGACTATGATTGTCGCTTAGAGTTTTGTGAAGTGGTAAGTAACCCCGCAATTTATAATCTGAATTTCCTTTTTAAATAGTATTTGCTTTTTCGACTAATGCTCGTCATATTTAAATGGTCTAGTTAACCGTCATAATTGCTGCTATTGGTTAGATTCCAATCCACAGATATTTCGCCAAGAGCAATTAAACGCGTAGGCTGGAATTTTTGGTGGTAAAACTGTTGGGGGCTTACAACACAAATTGGACATGGTATTTTTTCAAAAAGTTCAATTCATTCAATTCATCAGTGCCGTTTTGGATGGACCACCCTGTATGCCAGAGTAACCTCTAAAGCGAAATAAAACGTTAAATTTTAAAAAATATGTTATAGAACGTTTACCTACCAGAGCAAAATACCAACGAAGTAATTAGCTCATAGATGTGGCGAGAAATATCTATCTACATTACTACAACACGGTAAAAATCCTCATAATAGAACCCTGAACCGTGGAAGCCTTCAATACCGTTATAATGCCATATCGATCAAACATTACTAACAATTGATTGGAATAGAATTGAGCGGTCAATTCCATCCAAGTTGATTGAGCATGCACATTGTATACTGCAGCAAGCAAATATTTCAAAGCATTTTTTGGTGAAAAGTAGTGCTTGCCGCAGTATTTGAAAGCAACGTATACTTAGGAAGTGGAACATACAGAAATAGCAAAAAAATCGTATAGATATCCCAAGTAAGAAGCTATGGTTCTACTGCGTTCGCTCATGCATACAAACACAGTTATAAAAAAACAAATTTTAGTGCTACTAAGTGTGTACTTAAGTGATATCAAAGGCTTCCGCGGCCCGAGTCGCTATTATGAGAGTTTCTGGGTGTTGACTGTCTCATGGTTAGTAAAATATGTACAGTAAAAATAAAAATAAAATGCACAAGATATACAATAAAAAATAAAAGAACCCAACGTTTCGCCACTAATGTAAGTGGCTTGTTGAGGAGCATAGCGGATAAAGAATACATTTGAAAGCAATCGAACTAATGTATATTTATTAGGAACTGACAATACATATGGACATTACTGTGTAAAATAGACAATAGAAATTCTTAAACATGCAAATACAATTTACGAAAAAAATTCTATTTTTTGTAACCAATCGCCTAAGTAGGACCCTAGTGTTCGGGAGTGATATTTTCTGATACCCTGTGTATGGATTAAATAGCTTATCCGCATTTCTTGGTTGTGATCTCTTGATATAATTTTTCCATTGACTAACCAATTCTTCGATTGGATTCAAAAAAGGGCTATACGCCAAAATAAATACAGCATGGTGGCCATGAGCTTGAATAAGATTTGGTACTTCAGCATGCTCAAGCTGTTGGGGGATGCTAAGGCATGAATTATTATTATTATTATTATTATTATTATTATTATTATTATTATCATTTTTGTGAAAGCGGACATTGTCCATTATAAGATAAGCTCCCACGATATTATCATTGCGAAAATGATTAATTAAATTTAACAGATGCTCTGAAAAATATTCCACGTTGTATGGTCTATCCTGTATTTGAAATAAATATAACGCATTCAAATTCATTGCAGATACAATTGAATGATTTCGTCCTCTAACTTGGGCTTTACGTAAATATGCTGGAGTATTTTTAGAAGATCTACGAGAGGACGCTCTTGACTAAACATTAATACCAAATTGATCAATGAAAAAGATTTTGTCTGTTTCATGCACAATTCTGTTGTATTCAATGGCATAATCAAAACGACTTTGTATTATTTATGGAGTATTTCTTCTTTCTGTCACTTGTTTCATTGAATAATGGAATTCTTTCAAAGCCCTGTGGCCCTATCTATTGTTGACGTAGATATTTGCAGGTTGGACCATTGACGAAAACTCTTTGCTTGTAAATCCCAAAGTGTAAGAGAATCTAGTCACATATTTATTCCTTTTGAGCTTCATTAAGCTTTTGCTTTCTGTGACGGAAGGGTCGTTTATGTATCTGTCCCGTTTGCATATTTTTTGCATAAATTTTACGCACTGTGTTAGGGTTTACATTAAACTGCATTCCTACATCAATAGAAGATTTTCGCTGGTTCATAGTTATTTATATAATATTTGGTTATTTAGTTAATAATTAATGCCCGCACTTCGTTACTAATCTTTGCATTTCGCCTTCTCACACGCTCCATGTTGTATTAATGACAGTTCATGAAATTATTTTGACAAAAGGTGAAACTCATTTGACAAATGTGAATGTCATCTGATTAATAGTGACATGCAAATGACAAATGGTAAAAGACAAATAAAAGAGTGAATGTCATTTAATAAATAGTGAATCACAAATGACAAATAGTGAAAGGCAACCGAAAAAATCCGTAAATAATATACGGAAAACCTAGAAGACAACACTGTCTGCGATCAACCGCAATAAATAAGGAACTGAAGCTCATAAAGAACTGAGGCCTCCACTTGGAAAAATGGCTTTAGATACAAAGTTACTTTTTACGAAAACGCAAATACTGAGTATTTGAAAAACTAAATTTCAATTCTTTTTCTGATTCACACTTTATTATTATTATGTTTCAAACTACTACAAAACAAAAACAGATCCATTAACTTTCTAGAACCGGCCTCATTCGCGTTGGAGATCGTCTCCTAAAAGTCGACAATCAACCACTAATCAATAAAACACTAATGGAAGCTCAAAAACTCCTAAAAGACACATCGCACGTAGGTTCAAGTTTCACAACGCTCACTATAGAATACGATATCAACAATATGGAATCCGTAAAATACGCTACCGGTCCGCTACTGGTAGAAATCGACAGACAAGTAAACGAGGATCTTGGTTTAATGTTGAGTAATTGTTGCGACTTTGCCGGTGACGAAATTATGACGGCCGGCGTTTATATAGCTAATATAATACCAGCTAGTACCGCAGATAGATGCGGCGCCTTGAACGTTGGTGATCAGTTATTAGCTATAGATGATGTGAGTTTAGAGGAATGGAACGGAGGACCGGATGATGCCGAAAGATTATTGAGGGATGCGACGAAATTGCAGATTCTACCATATCACACGTTTCAAAGGATACCCTCCAGAAATTACCACACACCAGGTAAGCCAATTTAAACATGTCATTTTAATTTTCAGGGTTTATCAGGATTTAAGTTTTAGGACAATATCCTAACAGTCCCAGCATATCTGGATTTAGTACAATAAATTCAAGACGATCTAGAACAAGGCATCGATTTATTAGACAGAGATCCATGTCTAAATCCTTAGAAACGGATTCTTCAGGTAAGATTCGTAGAAGAAACATAGTCCTCTTACATCTGCCTTTTCGCCTATAAAAGATTCTATTTTATACACTTCGCCATGTTTATGACCATTCTTGTCATATTTCTATGGAAGTTGATCCACGATTTAGTACCCTATATAACAGGAGTAACTGTCTCTTGCAAGGTTTATAGGCGTTTTAAAGCGGATTTTATAGTTCGTTTTCGTAGAATCCAGGGATACACAAACAAGCGCACGGGCACCTACTAAGATTACGTTTTAACTGGATTTTACGCCACCAACAGATTTGATTGCAAGTTCATGTTTGCATATTCAAGTGCATATATCAATTGCACTGCGCAGTACATATAATTGGAAGGTGTTAAATTCGCTTGATAGAATGCCAAAAATGCTTATTATGGTTTGTTTTATGTAGAAGTATTGTCGAGTTAATAGTAATACAGGCGAATATAATACGGTCTATAAAAATTATTCGGGAGTTAATGTTCGTAGGTTGAATTCGAATTCGGACACGTATGAACAAAGAAAAAGGGACGCTGGTGATATGTAAATAAATGCTTATTGTACTCTATGAATGCATTCGTTTACGAAGCAGTTTTACTTCTCGATGAATTGCACATGTGGTCATTTCACAAATATTCTATTTATACAAGGTCACACATTTACTACAGATTTTATTCATTTCGACCTGTTTTTTGTCGTAGAAATCAGGACATCTGCAAAAAAATGTAGACACAATTTCGTCCCAGCAGTATCCAATATTTTGCACAACATTGACAGTGATAAAAGTCTTCCAATATGCTTTTAAAGTGAGCATTTCATTCCCATTAATCGCTGCTAAGGCATTGCTAACTATACGACGTAAAGAATTGCCCTTAAGAGTAGCAATTACCGTCTGATCCATTGGTTGTAATAAGCTCGTAGTGTTGGGAGAAACATCACTTTAACAAGTCAAGGATTTAAGTCAGTTAATGATATGGCATAACCTGGCGCATTATCAAGAAGCAATAAAATTTTGCAAGCTAAATTATTCTCTCTGCAATATTTCTCAGTGACATGCACAAAATAATTTAAAAAACATTCGCGGAATATTGACGGCGTTCCCCATCTTTTCTTATTTGATCTCCACGTAATTAGTAAAGTTTCTTTATTAACTCCTCGAAATGCTCTTGGATTTTCTGAATGATCTACGAGAAAGGGCTTAAGTTTATAATCTCCCGAAGCGTTTCCACCTAAAAGCGCAATTACACGATCTTTTAAGATCTTAAACACAGGCACTTTTTTCTCTTTAGCTACAATAAATGTAGGAGACGGCATTTTTTCCAGTACAGCCCAGTTTCGTTCACACTAGGATAATCTCCAGCTGCATCATGGTCCAAGTCTGCAGATTGACCACAGGCTTTTATGTTCTTCATATTTATTCGTTGTTTGTTTAAATCCTAAATCCATGGTATTAAACATTGTTCCATTTTTTCAAGAGCAACATGGCAGAGCTGCATTTTCTACATAATTGGATATCATGTTTTTCCTTTAATATTGTCGCAATTGTGGAACGATTAATGTGGAAATAACGCCCAACTGAAGCAAAAGATTGGCCACTTTCAGATCGTTTATATCATTTTGTTTTAATATCAATTTTTCGAAGTTTTATAGTACCTTCCTTGCGATCTTTACGTTTACCCGTTTTGTTTATTGACAAAAGGCATTGAATCACGAAGACGTACCGTTCGTTACCGCTTACTGGAGGAAGAGACACTGACATCGGTAATTGAGGTTCGCCTGTACTTCAAATAGGTGAAATCACAAAAAATCTCAAGGAAAAGATTTTAAAATATTTTTAACTCTCAGTTTTAGTATAAATTTCAAATATTTCTAAATTACAGGAACGAATTTCTGCGGTTATTCCTCGAATTTAGGCGTCTGTCATTCCGAAACGCTAATGGTTACGTTAACGGCAGACAGAAGCAAAGGATACGGTCTGACGGTGTCCACGAGTGAGCATTCAGAAAATAGAACGGCGGACATAATAATCAGTAGGATACTGCCAGACTCACCAGCTTACAGGTAAGCTCTAGCATAGGTGACAAAATAACTAGAAAAGCAGGATAACTAAGTTAAATGGCAGAATCATCAAATCCAAGGATTGTTAAAATTTTTGACATTTATTTTCTTTCTTCATAAAGATCTTGATGACAAGTTGTTACTTGTTCAAAACACCTCTGAGCTCATTTTCTGGAGCGCAAAAAGAGCCGTTGAGGAGTTTGAGAAACAAAAAAGTAAAACTTCACATGTATGTTCAACTGCACCATCACCACCTTACACTTTTAAATTGTCAACTTCTATTTTCATACTCCAAAATGTATTGGTACCATAAGAATCATGCGTTAGTTCCCCAATCAACTTCAAATCGTCAGATACTGCACTGAGAGCAAAAATTGTCTATGCAAGAACTGCAACGGTGGTCCAATATATCAATACAACTTTGGAAACCACTGTAGTTTACGCTCACAGCAGACTCAAAAAGAGTCAAGACTTTTCTCTTTACAAAACCATCAAGTCAAAAGCCTCAGACAGGCCAAACAGAATTACAGCAACTTTTACTTAATATGTTGCAGAAACTCAATGATTGCAGTCTCAGAAAACAACTCTGAGTAGAGGTGTGCAGCTTCTTTGAGAACACTTGAAATTTGTTAAAATAGCTATTCGGGTAATGTTCATCTATAGCCTTGGCCAACACCTCGGAAATACATTTTTAAATTGAAATGGATCTACTCTGAATGATTCAGGAACTGAGACAATTTCCACCAAATAGTTAATTAGCAGGTGAACTACACAATTTTTTAGACTACCAACAGGTATAACATCAACCCCCATTAATCTTTTTATTTTGCTCATTACGAATTACGGATTAGTTGGATATTAGGTACCTACACATAGTTATAAAAGTTGTAGTTAATTAGGAATATAATCTCGGCAAATATAGGTGTAACAGAAACCATGTAGACAAGTCTCAATTCTTGCAGACCAACATTTTCGTGCAACAAATACATTTGTTCTAAAACACAGTGCAAACTCCCATCAACCAAAGAGAAGGTATACAATTCTATTGCAAGAGCCAGCTCTAGCTGCAATATAGGAAGAACACCACTAATTCGGATTTAGTTGAGTTTGACAAGAAAATCTGCATCATCCATGTCACGCTTTCTCTCATGGAACCAAATCAAAGAAAGTATTGCTTCACGAATGCAGGCACCTCGTTTAGTCACAAAACTTCAAATTGCGTTCCAGCACATTGTGATGTAAAAAATTTTGAAACAATCTATCCAAATTCGCCATTTAACTAACATATTCCGCTACATCATAATAATAACGAACTCGGTGGCCGACAGTAGGAGAAATAGCTTATTTTTAGCGGCGCTCCTCTACGACCGGCACTTACACCGCTCGCATTTTGATTTATGCATCGCGGTCTGCGATTTCTGCGTGTGTCTTTAGGTGCGGTTGTCTTCAAACGGGCGACAGGATCATCTCCGTAAATCATCAAACCAATTTAACGTTGCAAGAAATAAACTCGATCCTAGAGGTGGGAAATGAGCCAACTAATGCCGGAAAAGTCGCACTGCAGGTCGCCTTCGATGTTGCCGATACCATTGTGCCATCTAGCGGCATTTTCACGGTAAAATTGGCGAAGAGGAGTTCAGATTTGGGGATCACAATTACAGGTAATTCATATAAATGTTAAACCTGAAAAATATTACTGATATAAAGGTGTAACGTAATAAATTATCCGCAGCTTGGAAAAGAAAATATCCAAAAAGAATTTATTTATCCCACACTAAATAATATTTGTTTATAAATTCACTGTAATTGCTTGGAAGCATTCGGAAATAAGCATCTTCGCGCTTAGGCAAATAAATCAAACTCATAGAGCTATAATTTCAGCAGATGTTTACACTCATCTCCAAATAAATATACAACTAAATCTACCTGCAAAAATCGATTTACATTATTTTTATTTTATGTAGTGCCTGTGTTAGAAACATTTTAGAGTCGAAGCATAAACAATAAACTGTGAAGATCGTTTATCGGTAATCAGTATATTGATTCGGATAAATATTTTACTTAATGTAACGTAATGACTGTACTACAGGATGTTCATTGATTGTACGATTGGAAATTCTTGAATCGTCTTGTACTAAACGACATACACACACAGAACGGAATCAGTTAGTTTAGAATTAGGTCATGGTTTGTTTATATCTAACTAGTAATTGCCTGATTTTCGTATTGGCGACAATTTGTTTCATTCTGTAGAAATACAATATCAAAAGTTATGTAGCAATTTCATTCATGAAATAAATATTTTTCTTATGGATTCCTTTTATTCTTATCTAATTTCCACAGCTTCAAAAAATCGTCCCGATGACCCCTTCCTCATCTCAGACATTCGCATAGGATCCATAGCCCATCGTACCGGCACCTTACACGCTGGTGACCGACTTTTAGCCGTAGATAACAAACCGCTAGATCACATGACTATAGAGAACGCATTCGAAATACTTCAAATGTCCACCAACGATATAGTCACGTTAAAAATCGAAAAGACCGAAACGGAAAACTCAAACCTGCTATTAGACAGTGTCGTCTACACAGTCGAATTAGTCAGATACGGCGGCCCTTTAGGCATAACGATCTCCGGAAGCGAAGATTGCATGGAACCTATAATCCTATCCGGATTAACGGAAGGTAAGAGGCGCAATTAATCTTGTTATCCGCTGAGATACTAAAATCTCGTTGGGATTAATTTTACGACCGCCAATTAAGCGGTTTTACTCCAACCCCCTGTGGGTTTTGTACTTATGTTTGTTATCGTTTCTGTGTAGGTGGCCTAGCCGAGAAGACCGGTGCTCTACACGTCGGTGATAGGATTTTGGCCATAAACGGCGAAAGTCTTCAACACAGACCGCTATCGGACGCTATTAGGTTACTACAAACATCTGGAGATCGTATCCAGTTGAAAATTGCTAGAACGTTAAATTTACGCGGTAAGTTTTGGTATTTTACGGTTTATTTGAGAAATAAAAGGGCTTACGACGGAATAGTTTTATTACAAGTGTAGCACCAATAAAACTCCTGTGCGAATTTTGTTTTGAATACTTATTTCTGTGATTTCAAGAACTGATGTATGAAGTCCTCGTGGCGATGTAATTGCTTTTACTAATTTCGGACTATCTTTTCCAATATGGTGTCCGTTCTCAGTAAGATGTTGCGCTACTGTGGACGATTCAACTCTCATGCTCTTTATATTTAGTTTTTCCATATAGTTTATAAAGTAGAAACTCAACAATCTACTGTTCTTCATTTCTTCTGCAGTATTTACATATATTGCATTCAACAACGTATATGTATATCATCCAATAATTTCTAGTAAACTAGATCGGTGATATTAAATATTCGTCGATTTGGACTGTATTTTGAATAATCAGTCTTAGTTTCATCAAATTGATGAGTTCAGACTGTCAGCAAGAGTGCAACATTATTCCATACGATCACAGAGTTACACCAATCTCTAGATTGTTCTGAGCATTTTTTATAAAGAAATATGATTGGGTGAAGAGCATAACAGCATAAAATGTGACCAAAATCAAAATCTACTTTATTTGCTTACGGTTTGGTGGAAACGCGCTTGCCTTGCTCCTTACAAACGTCTCTTACATTTTCTGGAAAGTAGTCCAAATGGGGGCGAATAAGAGGAACATGTGACTCATCGAACACTACAAATTTTTTGACTTCCCTTGAAATTTCAGATTTTATTTCTACCAACAAACTTACTATTTCTTTGAATAACTTACTTTTTCCTTAGATTTGTCTTCAGATCTTTCATAAATTTGCGAACATTGAGGCCAAAAAATACTGTCTTTCAATTTTTCTCTGCTAATCAAGGAATTAGTAATGTCAATATTTCTCAACGAAAGATCTTTCCGTGTTACGTATAATTGCTTATCTAAATTATTATTTTCCAGATAATTCCGAAGATTCCAGGTGCAGCTACTCAAGTCCAGGACTTATAAGTCTGGACAGTGCAGTTCATTCTTGGGATAGCAATACAGCAGAAACAAACGAAGCAGGTTCTTAATCGCAACTACTTTGTTACAATATCTTATTTTAACCGAATTTCTAATTTCTAGATCAAGTAGAAAACAAAGATTTAGAAAGCGTTATCAGCGAGCCAATTTCCTATCCGGAAGAACATCAATCAAAACAACGAAAGCACGACTCCCAATTACAATTCTATTCGGATGCAGACGATACGATATGCCCTAGCCCACTGCCATTGCCCAATTACAATTTCGCCAATACGCTCAAATACGAATCGGCTGGTTATAATCAGTCCCGAGGTAATTTCTGCGATAGATTACACGGAACGTTCTCCAACGAAAGTATAATAGATCAGGAAGTCCATCACGTCACATTGTTTAAGGATTCCGTATATGATGACTACGGATTTAGTGTTAGTGACGGTTTATACGAAAAAGGGGTTTATATAAATAGAATTAGAAAAGGCGGACCTGCTGATATTGTAGGAATGCTAAAAAGTTATGATAGGATTATACAGGTATGAATTCTTTTAATTTAAGTGGATATTTTGGTTAAATGTCATGAATTTTCAGGTTAACGACACCAAGACACAAGATTTTGATTGTTGTTTAACTGTGCCGTTAATAGCTTCAGCTGGAGATAGAATAGAGTTAGTCGTGTCGAGGAATCCGTATTTGAACCATTGCGTAGAAAAAGTAAGTAGCTAGATAATTTTTTTCATTTCTCAAAACAAGTTATCAACTAAAAAAACAATGTCACTATACAGCAGAATGTTTATACCACTCTGTATAACTATATGCGAATAAAGGCTACTTTACACCATACTAGATTCATACTTTTTCTATACTAGATTCTATTCTAGGATTTTCTTAATACTTTTTTAGGTGGAAGTACAAAAAATTCATACGTGATGGCGCTACTAAACAGCTTTGAAGTTCTACCAACTTGAACAACATAACCTACCTTGGCTTCCAATAATATACTGAACTTGTATTTATTTTCCGATGTTGGCCAATCTACCAAAAGTACTTCTGCGTATGTTCTAGTATCAATCTAAAAACAAAAATAGGACAGGGTCTAGTTTTTAAAATAGTATAGCATCTAGTATAGTTTGGTGTAAAGTGGCCTTTACATGATACTTTTTCTGACTATTTTTTCTAGTTTCTAGAAAATGGTATAGAAAAAGTATGAATCTAGTATGGTGTAAAGTTGCCTTAACTCTATAACATGAATCACCCTGTATACATTGGATTATATATAAATATATATAATAAAATGTATAAACGACTCTGTATATTAAACTCTATAAATGCACATCCTATATCTATATGTTTCTGCAAGTACATATATCAATTTTATATCATCTGAAAGATCAATGACCCAGTCATTACTGACGTCACAAATGTCCTTGAATTAAGTATGCCCTTTGTAATTATCTTCGGAAAGCGGCTAGTTCGAATTGCGTCGTTGTCGATTTCATATTTTCTCTCATCACGTAATTAATTAGCTAATAGTGACAATTAGCGGATGTTTTACCAGTAATAATTAGTATGTTAAGGAATGATGTGGTTTATTTGCATAACATTTTTCGGGTACGGCTAGTTCCAATTGTGTTGTCGTTGTGATAACACGTACACTTAAGCTCTTGTCTGTTAAGGTTATAAGTGCGAGTTTAGCAACAATTAACGATTGCTTTACCGGTAGTACCACTTATGTTGCTGTTGTGGTAACAACAGGTATAATATATAATATAACTAATGCATTTAATTTTTCTAGTCGGAAAATAGTCACTTCTTTTTCTACTAGATATATTGTGTTTATTAATTTGAATACATGTTCTTAAGTCATTTTCACCTTGATGTATACGATAGTGTGAGTGCTATCTCTAGAACTCGTATGTTCGTCAGGTTCTCGCTTCTTATTTAACATTCGAATTCGGTCTGCAGGGATGCCCTAATGGCATAGTTCCAATGACACTACATACTCTTGTAGAAGATCTATCAATTGATTGAGAATGTTTGACATTTATACGAGTATCGAAGTGGTAAACTCACACTGACGTATAGTTCTTCTTCTAGTTTAATTGCTGTTAAGATGTATTCATGTTGAATAATCGTCTTGTGTTGGTTATCGTGCCGTTTCTGCTATTGTTTTGCTGTATTAACCTGGACTATTACTTGTATATAACTTCAAAACAAGGGTGCTAAAAGTAAACAAATCTATAAAAAAGAAAATAAAATAACAAATAATACAAAAAAAACTTCATTAAAATAAATTATAAATTGTGCTTTTTGAACAATAAAATAAATAATTCACATTATAGCATCACAAACATAATACATTTTGAAAGTTTAAAATTAGTAAAGTTTATTTCCTGTTTCAGAACCTCCCGGAGAGCCTATCGAACAAGTCGATTTCATCGAGTCAAAATACAATCACCAAGAGTTTCTGAATAATATTGAGAACTCGTGAAATGTCTTCTTTTTTTTCTTTTTCTACAATCGTCTTTTAAATCTCATTATATACAAATACATTTCCACATTATTATTATTATTACTACTATATGTATTAACTACATTATAAAAATATTTATTTTATATTTGCATATGTACAAGTTATGTAACATAGGAGATTTCTCAGAAAAAAAACCATTATAGTAATAGTTACAACGTAAAATACTGTCCTTTACAAACAATACATATTTGTAATATTATATACATAATAATTTACAATAAAGGAAATATTAAATAATATACATACAATAAAATGGACGCAAAATACTTACAATGGGGATGTACATCCTAGTGTTTCACTGTACAAAATGATAAAAATTACTACTACATAATAATTTAGCTAAAAGATATGTACAATTTTCATTTATACAAATAATAAGTTATTATTTGAGTTACTAGACTTAATGTTATTATTTCCTGTTGAGCTATTAACCCCTGTATTATTCGCTACAAAACCATTGGTGACTGGTTTATACAAGATGTTGCCGTTCGAAACACGTGAGTTTTGTGAGTAGATAGAATAGTTGGAGGTATCGTGCCAAGACTTCTGGGCGAAAGGTAAAAGAGTTTGCTTCGTTTGTCGTCGTTTCGCGTCGTATTTTGCCTAAAAAAAAAATAAATTTAATTGAAACAAAATTATTGATAACAGGAGGGTTCATTGCAGGTTTCTAGAAAATTAATTTAAAATTTTGCTTTCAATTAATTACCGTAGATATATTTACAGTAAGAACATACAAAAGCAGCGAAGAGAAAAAAGTTATTGAACATTTTTTAGCGTGGTATCATGGTCTAATTTTTTTTGTAAAAAATCATCATTATACAGTAGAGTCTCGATATCCCTAAACGTGAACAATAAATTAATATGCGTATTCCAAAACGTGAACGTAAAGAACAATCTGCCTCTATAACCTGAACTAAAATGAAAATTCGTTTTATTTCTTTTGTCGGTAACTTTAGCTTTTTGTATTAGACCATAGTTGGCGGTGTAATACTATTTTGAATAAAATAAATCAATTTTGCCGAAAAAAACTATTTTTTGTTCTTGATTTAAGAACGTTCTGTTTACTCTGACTCAGACTATGTAGATAGCATCTCCTAAACAATAATTATCGCTTCTCCATTGGATTAATCAACCGAAAAGGCTACAGTGAGCAAAATAACATCTAAATTACTTAATAGACAAATAAATTACAATTCCAGTTACTAAAGAAGTCATGTGCAATATGCTGCTCAATGAGTAAAATAATATTCAAAGTTCAAACTCCACTAAACTTAATACGGTAAATAGATTTTTTAAACTTCAATCAAAATGATGTTCGTTTTTTTATGTAATGTTTCATTCATTTAAAATAAAAAATAATTATATTAGAAAGAATAAATAGATATTGCTTCTTTATGAAAGTAATAATAAAGCCTCTACTGATATTAAATATTTATATTAAACAAAATTTTCCCCTATTATTCATTCTTATACAAACACGCGATAATAATTGCGGAAATTCTGAGTACAGCCGCTCCAAAATAACGTCATTTCTCTGGAATATGTTCAAATTTAAAGTATCAAAATATAATAATTCCTGAATTTTCGAAAAATATATCAGATTATCCTATTTATCTTTAAACCTGCTTAATCTACTTGGAATTAAACCAGTAAAACCTGCACAATTCCACACATCGTCTTATAAATGCAAAATGTTTAAGAAATAAAATGTACTTACTTTATTATACAGGAATACTCCAAAAATCGCAAGTAACATACCACATATATTTACAGTAGTCACTGGATTTCCTAATATTAATAACGAAATTGCTATCACAAAAATCCTCTTACTAGCATTAGCTACGGCATATGTCAATGGTGTCACTAAAGAAAGTACGCTGAACGCTATGATATTTTGAAACCAATTCAAAATGCCATCTAATACCAACAATGCTATTACATTATAATTATTTACAATCTAAAAATTACATCCAGAATAAATTTAATTTTGCCTGGCATATACTTTATGTAATACTTACAGTAGCGGAATTTTTCACAAGACTAGATACATCGACAAAAATCCATACAGGCAAGAATAAGAATAAAGCAATTTGACCTAAAATATGCAATAAGCGTAGATGATGTATACCAGTGTCGTGCAGCACCTTCTTTGAGAATATATGTTGGAGTGAGAAACCCATTGTCGCTACCAGAGCACTGATAAGTCCGATTACATCAAAACTGAGCTCGGTTACCGTGGCAATCGCAACACCCATAATAATAGGAATTAAGCTAAGATACACTGTCATTGTTTGCCTTTCTCCCATAATTATCCTAGACAAAATCACAGTAAATAGTGGCATCGTTGCTTTCACTAAAAGATACATTCAATATGGGAAATATTTACGTTGGCATAACCTAAAACCAGAACACTAATAAACTTACCAGTATGTGCGTATGATACAGGAACCTTCGAGATGCTAACGTGCGAAAATACTGATGCGAAGAACTTCCCGAACGCTAAAGGTATTATAAATTTAAAGTAGTAATACCAGGACATATCCACGTACTTTCGAACGCCCCACATATTGAAAAAAGGGCCGCTGTATATCGTTATGGATAATAATTGGGCCATTGTCATCGTCACGGGATATGGAAACTGGTTGAGTAACATTTTCCCAATGACATTATTACTTGAGCTGATAGCATACCATAATACACACAGAAATAAGACCGTCAGTACTTCTTTGGTAAATTTTCGATCGGCCATGCTGGTAAAGTGATCGAAATGTCATAACGTCATCCACGAGCGACACCTAAGAACTAATCTGCCAAACAAACGCGCTACTCATGTGTAATTTGAATAAAATACCGCGAAATCGTTAAAATTGGTTTCGCAATAGAAACAGCGATTAAAACTGATTCTATTCGTTTACTATTCCAATTCATACACAATACAGGCATCTGATAATAAAAAATGGTATGTTTTATAAACAGCGATTACCTAAGGTATTTGCGTAACTTTTTTCATCCTCTTCAGATTTATGCCTATATAGACTTAATGACGTGCCGGAAAATACAAAAACTATTTTAAAGTAGTATACATATGCATATAATTTTTAATGAAATGGTTACAGTACACTTTCACTGGTTTAATTTAATTCGAGAACTTATCTGCTATCTGAAACTTTGCTTCAATTACGAGATTAATTCGATACATGGGTAGTACATATATATTTCATTATTCAAATTACTTTGCAAAATACTATTCAATTGTAGGTATAGTGATTACGACGAAGTTTGACGAAAGAATGTTTTTATAACATCGTCAAACACAATTTGATTCTCTCATACATTATTAGGTGTACCTTATCTCGTTTTTCATGCTAATTCTGATACTAATTTTAAATTTGCGCCATCACGTCAGAATTTTGAGAAATTTCTGTAAATAGCTTTTTCAAAAAGTACGTTATTGTAGTGCTTAGCATTCAATGGACATGTCTGAACATTTCCTTGCCTATTTTCTACTTCACAACATTTTAGCCACGTCAATTTGTGCTCTGTAGCCAATAAAACTAAGAATTTGGTGTATATAAGGAGCTAAGCATGGTTAGTTACATTTAATTTACGTCTGTGTGTGATAGCTGAACGTCTCAGGACAATAAATAGGCCCCTCACAATTAGTGCGCATGGTGTGCTGCTACTCTGAGGGGTTGAGCAAACGGTTAGAACAGAGCTATGTCATTTGCAACACCCATGATTTGGCATGAACAAACAGACCATTTGTCTGATTGCCACAAACACTTGACAACGGGTTCTCCAACACAAATAAGAACAAAATTAAGTATGGGAGTGTCTTTTGTTACTCATCTAGTACATTACTCAGAAGGCTAGCTATAGGTGTTTCAAATGAAGAAGATGCCATTACAGAGTTACTATCGACCAGCAATGTCGAGTACCTATTTGCTATCTCCAGAGGATGGACCTCACTTAGTAAATCAGTCAGAATGAAATGACCTTATTCGAGTTCTGAATGTGTATACTGTTGAACGGTACTGTATATGCAATTTAAGGCAATTGGGACACAACAACCACGTTACTCTTCAGTTAGTCCAAAGCTACCAAGAGATTGAAATAGATAAGGCTTTTATTAAACCTGATTCTTTTTGTGATCTGGTAAAAAGCCACCTAAAACAAGCAATTAACAACAAAAGGATAACAGAAGGACAACAGAAAGGCGTCCCACTGGCAGAACACACCAGGACAAAAGCAGGCAAAGCCACTTTTATCAGGATCGCCTAAGTTAGCAAAGATGGTTCTATCTTTCAGCAATGAGAACCTTGGACTACTGGTAGGATTTTTGACAGTTTAAGCAGCCGTGAAATATCACCTATAGGTACAAGCTTGGGAAAGCTGAAGCAATACACATGTAAATCCATGATTTATAGTGGATGTAGTCCTCTTCACACCCTTTGTTGTAAAAAAAGATTTAATTACGGAAATAAAGAATACACAGAATGCTCAAAAATATACTAACACCACACCAGTGCTTATATCACCGAGAGATTGAAAATATATTCGCGAACACCCTACACACGAATTAACATTTCTCAAATAGTCTTATTTCATTAAATTTCAAATTCCTAACCGTTGAAATATTATACTTTCACGCAAGGTTTCGTTGTGCCTGTTATCTATAAGATTGTTGTCTTATTTAGCGCAAGATAAGTTACATAATACTTGAGAGTAATCGAAAACGTAGAGAATAGGCCTGTTATTCTAGTCAAAACAAGACTATTAAGTTAATCAAAAACACCAACTAATTTATTGTACTTGGTGCGCAAGACAATTACTATCAGAAAGTAATTTGAGTGCTGCAAACGTAGCATTCCGTTGTAACAAGATAACTGCATATTCTAAGCTTAAAGAAGGTGTTTTGTAAATTTTTCGCGGAAATAAATCGTTAACAATAAGGTATACTTACTTCGTTTTGAAATAATACTGGTGAGTTTATTATTTTTTTTTCCTTAGTTATGTGCATAGAATGAGTATACTTTAGTTTACCTTTAGGTATAAATTTATAATTAATTGTATGATGTTTTATTACGAGATTTTTACGAGCCGTAGCAAATTGTTTATTTTTACGAAAGAACACTTAACTGCGTATTGTTCAACATGAAGAATATAAAAGTTTAAATATCCATTTAGTAATCTTAAAATTACAAATTTAAAAACTAAAAGTTATATAGATTAAGGTTAAACGTTTGATTAGGCATTTTGGCATTCTTCTAGCTTCAAAACTAGACATTTCTTGCTTCGAACGTAGTATTTCCTGATACTTGAAATATTTGTGCTGCCCAAAATTACAATTCAATCAATTCAAATCATCTTGGCCAGCGAACAGCTCTGCGAATGCCGTCTTCAATGTTAATTTTTACCGAATTCCTCAGAAAGTCTTAAAGAGTTATAAGTTTTTTCGTATTATTTACATACCAAAGCATTAGACTTATGGCTCTAAATAGTTTGTTTTGGACTACCTCTAAAATATTGGTATTTGTTCTTGGAACAGCTTCCTAAACCAAGAAAATCTTCTTGTTTAAATCTATCTTACTACTGCAGACGTAAGAAAAAGAATGTATTAGAAACGCAGTTCAAATCAAATAAAAATTCTGATAATGGTTGTACGAGTTTCGCTGAGGATTTTTTTGGGAAACAACAACCATGCATTCCCTTTGATTTTTTGTAGCTATTTTAGCTTCGTTCAAGTTACTTCCTCATCTTATAGCACATTTCCAAGAGCTTTATCGCAGGTGTTCTATGGTCTTTCTCCTTGCTACTCTGGTTTTTTTATTTTAAGATGTGTGATGAAAAGCTAAAAGAACCAGAGTTTTACCTGCAAAACACGGTTTCTTAATCGCTATGAAGGATGCTAGGACTGCCGAATTTGCTTTGTTGGTCGTATTGATGTTAAGCGGCTGTTATTTCGCCAAATTTTCAGGCTTCTTTGCTATTTAATCTTGTGTTTGCATGACTAATTACCACTCGTTGTTAGTAAGATGAAAATAATGAAGACAACATTATTCTTAAGATATTTTTAACCAACACCATTCTGGTATGGATCTTGAATGCTATGCTGAATCATTGCTCTTTTCCGAATATCTGGAAGTATGCAAATGCGTTTATGCTCCACATGCTTTGCAAGTATGTAGGTACCCTTCCCTTGCATAGAATTTTAGACTGATAAGAATGATCTTAAACCTGTCTAGAATTATGGGTCTTATCTCTTCTTCTATTAAAATTTGCTTCTATATTGGGAGCTGTTTATTACCTCAGAGTACCCCATATCCAGACCTTTAGAACTACAGCTGTTGTTTTCACGAGCCAGTGTGGTTCTTCGTATTTAGGCAACAGCACAATTGGGTACTGTCTATGTTGGTGTTGCTACCCTAATTTGTGAGCAACATTAAGATATATTGGGAGTTACATTTTCCAACTCGAAGGAACTTTTCAAAACACCTCTCGGAGAATCTGCTGATCCTGTACCTGGAGAAACTAGACACTAATGGCGTCCGTTTTGTATGTTAACTTGTAGGGCCCTGGAGATGGAAAACTAATTCTGCCGTGATTTGACCATTCTCTAACAGTGCCTCTATAAATTCACACAGTGGAAATCTTACGGTTTGAAGAGTCACGGCCTCGTCAATAAGAAGACCGAAAGTCCTTTTGTCTAGCCTTAAGCAGAACTGGAACTTTTCGAATAAAAAATTTGAAACCTAGTTCGTTTGTAACTAACATGCAAATAATTTGTCGTAATCGACATATTATCTACAATATAAATTCTGAATAATGAATAATCATGATAATTTTATACGCGACACTACCTGGTATGCAGCAAACACATTCGCATTACTATTTGCTTTTTAGCTTATTAATTGACGTCCATCAATTGTATTTCCATTTAATGCATGACGACAGAAGCATTCGTAATGAAAGCATCATGCATCAAAACATAATTGTTCCATCATTCTTTTATTTAATCGGACCCTGTATAATAACAATTGGTATGAAACAGTTTTTAATTTTACGCAATCAAAGTTCAATATTCTTGCTTTAAAAGGTGGAAGGTTATCCCGCGTGGTCTTAAACAGAATACGGCGCCGACGCATCCAATTTCACGTTTCCAATATCGATTTCGTCCGAGAAATAACCACGAAATAGTTCAGATTTAAAGTCTGCGAACTCTATACTGCTTTTAAAATCCAATACGTCTTCCATTAATGACATCAAATCCGAGCCTACTTTGAACAATAACCGTTAGACGTCACAAAAGTCAAACTTATTGTCACATATTTTGCACTTACCGGACGAGCCTCGGTAAGTCTTATTTGACGTCCTATGTAACGCCAATTATCACATTATAGATTTAATTAGCAGCCCGTTTGGAAAATATGAAGTCGACAAAATTCAAGTGTACGTCCTAAACTGGATCAGTTGTAAAAATTATGCCGTGTGTATCATCCAGTGACGAAGATTCGATTTCGCACTGCTGGTGAGCGGTTATAAAAAACCCTCACTTTAGCTGAAAATTTCTTTGGATATTTAGTTCAAAATCAGAAAGTGAGATATCCTCTATTACAATATTAAGATGGCTACGGAGAAGGGTGACTGTCCTCCGCTCGATGTAGACCTGGAGAGTCCTAGATACGATCAGAATACTTACTGGGGAAGAGCCAAACACTTTTTCATTACTACCAATCCATTAAATATTCTCGCGAGTGCTGAGAGTTTAGAAAAGGCCAAGCAGATCGTTACAGACTACAGGTAAGGACTAACTTGTTTTATAAGTTTAATTTAGTGAAATCTACCAAAATATATTCTAGAAACCATTCATAATGCTTCTTGTATGAGTTCTAGTGATTTTTTACTTAGAAAATCATATGCCTTAAAGATTAAGATAGCCAACTTATTGCTTAAACAACTTAGACTTATTGAAAAATAGATCGCTTTTATGAGCTTTTATTATTATATTTCATCTAAAGCTTCTTAATCTATACTTCACGAATTGTACTGATCTGCATTCTTTTGAACCTTTTTCATGTTTTTGTGTACTTCAAAAAGCTTTTTCGTACTGCTCTCTTTTGTAAAAAAAAGATTTTAATTGACATTTCTTTAATTGATTGGTTCACTTGTTTACAACAATCTAATCCACTCCTGACATAATATACACCCAGAAGCTTAATAGATGTAGTAGATGTACTTGTAGGTCGTTGTTGTCACCGCACACCATTATCATGGCGTCGCCTACGCATAGAATTGCTCCATAATAGTCGACACACCAGCCCCAGTGCAACTTACTGTGCAATTCTTTGCTTTATATGGTCCAAATTTGATCTGCTTTTTAGCAATAAAGTCTCTATATCAGATGTATGTAACTTTATAAGATTATGTGAGATTCTCCTTATTCCTTAGTATGTATTTGAGCTTGAGGTTGACGATACTCTAGATGGTAACGTGGATGGCTTTCTTTTTATTTGATTTTATTGGTCATTGGGCATCAGTCAGGTTTTTACATCATCCTATTTCATTGATTATTTCGTGCTAAATAAACAGCTTAGTCCCTTTTACTAGGTTTAATAGCCTGTATGGAAGATCTCTTTCTGGTAGACCTGTTTACTAGCTTGACTGGTCCCAACAGTGACAGTCTCCGTCGTTCCAATGCAGCGTATTCAAATACAACGTGGTAGGCTGTCTCCTCCTTCTCATTGCAGAGTCTGCAAATAAGTTCATCCTTAAAAATGTCAATTCTGTGTTGGTATTTCCTTAAACATACATGTCTTTGTAATTGTTCTAAGCTGTACTCGATTAAGAGCCAGCTAATCTGCTGCTAATGGCTGTCCCATCCTTCCCTTCTTGTATCTGTTCTTTAACGTTGTTTCAGTGTACACAGTGTGTGTGTTTTTTTGATCTACTCAGCCATTGCACTACTTGCTATTGCGAGGCTCGGTTGTGGTCCAATGAATCTTGTTGCAGTATTTTATGCCCCAGCAATCACACGGAAATAACTCTGTTATATTTGGCCAGGATTTTCAGAATTTTTAGGCAGTCCCAAGCTAGTTTCGAGGTTATCCGATAGGATACTAATGTTTCTAAAACCACCTAACTATAAGATAGAATATGAATCAGCTTACCAATAGGTTGTTGATTCGCATACATACTTAACTATTTTAGATCATTGGTTTCATTAGCGTGTTCTAAGAGATCAATAATACAGTCTTCAGCAAGATAAATATTATGCTGCTGCTATTAGTCGATCCAGATACCTAAATCCGCATTTATAGTCTCAATGAACTGCTCGATGGGATTCTGTATACCATTATGACAACGAACGACTTCAAATTGAAGATATTCAAAGAAAAACTGTATTGACTCCATTTTTTTTTATTAGAATAAAACGTTTCCTCACTACAATTACCGCCCAATAAGTCCTCAATATTTCCTGATCATTAAATTGGGGGAAATGGTGCTGTTTTGTACCCATCTAGAACTGCTATTTTAAGTAGATGGATAGATTATTTTGGCCTACCTTAAAAACATATATTTTAAAAAATCCGCAAAAATTTACGATCTAAATTAAAACAAAATTGATTTTGAAACTTTCGTTATCAATGACGTTGGAAAAGATACATTTTTTGACATGGGCACGATAAACTTTTATCATACTAACCAATAAGAAAGCTAATGGTATTCCATGTACATATCTTCCAAACATGAATAGTTCTAGAGATGATGGTAGATTATATCTAAATAACACTTATGTACCTGATCAATTTAAAATCAGTATTAACACAAACAAAAATATTAACCGTGTGTATATATAAATCTAAATAGTGTAGACCGAAAATTGCTGATTAGTGATAACATATCTATAATAGCAAAAAGGTCGTAACATTACTTTTACATAGCGATTATCTTTATTAAACTATTACTTAATTATTGATTTCTGGACTTGTAACTCAAATGTAATTTAATATAAATTAATTTAATAACGCAATACAGACGCACTGTTGGAAATAATACCTGATAAATACATGTTCACAATTACGACGCATTCAATAAGAAATACAATTCTCAATTCAATTTTTTGGCCTAAGCAATTTTCAAGTACCCTCCGCTTATGTTTGTTGCTGAATTTACCTACTGATATTTTATAGAACTGGCAATACTTGCCTACCGTAATAATACGTCGGCTAAAGTCAGTACAAGAAATAATATTGTTCAGAAACTTTTTGGAACCACTTGGGGAGCAACAGCAAACACTCTGCAGTGCTCTGCCCTGGATCTCGGCTGCAGTGCTCCACCCCCACATACTGGCTTCCAATACTTAGCCCTATCGCACCACCCCATACAGAAGACAAGAAGCTTTGGTCCGCCAATGCTGTAAAATATTGGGAACAGGTGCAGGAGTGTTCGGACCAAGAATCAAATGCTGAGAGCCAATGGGAACTTACCCCAGCGTCTTCCAGACAAAGATCAATACTGTTGGAAGATGTGCTCAACTGAACCTTGAATCGGAAGCAAAGTATTGCAGTTTTCTCCGACAGTCAAGGCAAACAATCTAGGCAGAGAGAACAGAGTTGCTAATTTATTAACAAAGAAGGTCACCACAACATCATTTATGGGACCGGAACCATTTTGCGGAATAGGGATGAACGCCTATGAAGGAGAAGTCAAGAATAGAGAGCAGAAACGCAGAGCAACCCCCTGGGGAAATCTGGTCTGAGGCATTCCAAGGTCTTCCTTGGAAAGTTCAATAAGCAAAGAACAAGGACTTTGCTAGAACTAAGTAGGAATAAATTACGTGTACTTGTGGGTTTTCCCTCAGTGCACTGCCACCTTGGAGAACACATGACAAGAATAGATTTGAAACACAATAGCGACTACAAATCCAAGTGCATGGCTATTGCAGTAATTCGCGCCAGTTATTTTGGTAAAAATGTTATTGACGAGGCGGAAATATCATCCTTGAAACCATCGCAGCTATTGCAGTTTATTAAAGACCTTAGACTGGATGGAGACAAATAGCTGTGGGCAAATACCAAAAACCTATAGCTCATGTAGGGGGACACTATAGATCTAAATTCTAATTCTACCGTAAAATATTGGCTGATCAGCCATGGAGGATATGGCAAAAACAAGCTCAAGACGTCTCAAATCCCGAAATCCTCCAGTGAAAACAACAGTAGATCTTTGCACAAATGACTTCAGCACCGAAGAGAGGCGGAAGAAGACCTAGGAACAGTCAATATTACCACGTATCGTCACAGTACAAAGTATGCCCACTGGATCCGACCTTCCACATCAAATATCGAAACCAGCGAATAGGATTGGAACCGGCCGTGCTAGATGTGCAGAAAATTATAGACCATATTGTCCAACACTGCGGCAACAGGTCATACTAGCGGAGGTGACCGATTTTCTCTCCTTTACATCCTCCGCGATTGATTGGATCAAGGAACTGGACTATCTAATTGTATTGACCATTGATCATTTTTTGTCTGTTTATGAATTTTTTGCCATACGATAAATAAATAATTTGCTTGCGCCTAAATTTTTAGTTGTTGTTTAAAGCCGTGTTTGGAGATGGCAATACTTGATCATGCGATTTTCCTACATTTGATCGAGTTATCCAGAATTCATCATTGAATGTGTTGATATAAAAGTCTCAACAAGTATATTTTAAGATATGTACCATAATTTTTTAATTTTCAAGATGTGGTCGTCCACTACCTGAATGTTTAACTGAAGACGAACTATGGAGAGCAAAACATCTGTACGACTCCGCATTTCATCCGGATACAGGAGAAAAAATGCAACTTATCGGTCGGATGTCAGCCCAAGTACCCATGAACATGTTGATTACCGGTGGGATGATGGTATTTTACAAATCCACCCCAGCGGTTATCTTCTGGCAATGGCTCAATCAGTCTTTCAATGCCGTGGTAAATTATACGAATAGGAGCGGAGATGCTCACATCAGTGATAAGTATGCTCTATCTTTTTCTAATTTAGTAACACCATATTAATATTGGCTAGATACCACAACAAAACAACCTCATTCAATTTCAATTATATTTTTTTGCACTTGCATGTTAATTTCCTTAATAATAACTACAAACAATTGAGCTAACAATATTCGCAAACGAAAATTACATAGCTGAGAATAATATAAATATTTATTTAAGAGGCAAAACACGCAGATAAATTTAACTTCCCAACAGTAATTGTTGGAGAATTTACACTCCTTTTAATAACAGGTTAGTTAACACTTACGTACTATTATGCACCGAAAAACTGTTTATAGTTATCTACAATGTCCTCGTAAATTTTTGTAACACATTTTTTTCTTTTATAGACAGCTAATGACATCATACGTACTCGCAACAGGTGGAGCATTGGTGACAGCCTTGGGACTAAATAAAGTTATACAAGTATATAAGGTAAAGGTTATAATTCTCATATAAAGGAGTGAGTCTGTTTAATGGTCACAGGAAAATAACAGAAATGTGTTTGTTATCATGATCAGACTGCGGATATTGCCCAGTCATTTTTAGCCAATTTTGTCATTCATCCCTTCCAGAATTACCTGCACTTTGTTGACCAGACACCTGGCTATCTTCCTTCACATTAATCTATAAGATATAAGATTTGTTGTGAATACCCTTAATCTTTTAGTGTCAATTGATCCCCAACATTCTGGAGAAGTTTGCGATCTTTTCGGTAGTTATGACTATGATTTACCGTTTCGATGTGTACGAAACAAGATGAGCATCCTGCCCATCTTCTTAAAGTGATACCTCAAAACGCCATAGCCAGTGAGGAAAACCGTGTGATGGTGCTAAGGTCTCTTTTGTTGAGGTCCAGCAGGGATTTATCCATATAGGCTTTTTTGATTGTCTAAATTTTGGAATGTTGGACCAGTTTGAGATTTTTTGATCGATATTTCACTATTGGAAAAGAGCTCTTCCGTGGTCATCAGCGCATCTTTTTTGCAAGATCATTGTTTATCTACTTAGCTTCCACATCAGAATGACTGTGTTTCAACCGTTCCAAATTTCTTTTAGTTACATCTCTGTAGGTAGTTAACTTTTCTTTTGTTCCTCTTTTCAGAACTTGCCTCCAATTGTTGGCAGATTCGTCCCTTTCGTTGCAGTAGCAGCCGCAAATTGCGTCAACATTCCACTCATGCGATCTCAGTAAGTCATCTCCTCTTAAATTTCTAGCGCCAAAATTGAATTGTTTGCATTTTCTTTTTATAGAGAACTTAAAGAAGGCACCCCTATCTACGACGAGAACAACAATAAACTAGCCCTTTCGAGGAACGCAGCAAAAGAAGGCATTTGTCAAGTCATATTGAGTAGAATCGGTATGGCCGCTCCTGGTATGGCGTTAACGCCATTCGTAATGAACCACTTAGAGCGAAGAGGTACTCTCTGCCGTTATCCATGGCTGACGTTTCCGACGCAACTGGGACTTATCGGTCTCTGCCTTACTTTTGCCACGCCGTTATGCTGTGCTTTCTTCAAACAACGTGCCCAAATTCCTTTCCATAGACTGGAAGAAGATGTGCAATGTTACTTGAGTGAAGTTCTCGATCCTAATGTACCTGATTACGTATACTATAATAAAGGGTTGTAATAAAATCTCCAGGTGAACTGCTGACATTTAGCCTTTTAAATCTTCAGGAATTTCAGTAATTACTAAAAAATATCAAAGAAAAAAAAAGGAAGTCAATCTTATGTTTAGGTTAATACGTTTTAATAGTAAATAGTAATAGATAGTTAAAGCAATTGTGACAATAAAGGGAGATGAAACTAATTTTGGACTTACATAACTACTGTACAATAAGCTGCAGATGTTCTAACAAAGTCTTCCTTCAGGTAATTCTTATTTCTAAAGAGAGTGTAAAGCTCTAAACAGCATACCTATTTCTTGACACCTGAATACTGCCTGATATAAAAATATCAAAAATATAAACAAATCTAAATGACTTAATTATAATCTTTATGTACTACTATATAATAATCTATAGATTAATAAAGATATAAAGCGTAATTCAATTGTATTAGTTTTTATTCACACTGCATCAGTTCATTATTACTCTTCTTTCCGGTAACCGAAGTAAATTGTTTTAGATATCTTGCGTACGTCTAATGCATATTTATAAAAATATAGCAATTACTTTCAAGTAGAAGGTAGAAGTAAAAGGTTTTGCTATAATTTCTATTCATAATCTCTACCTTTTCCTTGCAAGGAAATGCTTCGGACAAATAAAGCAAAGGGTACAGAGATTAGCGATTCGACAAACTAGTAACAAACTAGTAGTGGTTTATTTTATTGTTTCATACTTTAAAACTTTTCGCAAGGGTAGGGTAGGGTGGGCCGCCATTAGACATGGGGCACGATGAGACATTGTAATATTTCTGGTTAGGTAAGGTATAGCCATCTATTAGTCGTGTAGTAGACTATACCCCATGTGCTGATTTACTAATAACATTCCTTACGCCGCCGCCGTCAGACCACTCTTAGTTGAGCTTGTGTCGAAGTAGGGTGTTGTTGTGTTCAATCTTTTTCGCGCGCTTTTTTACGATTCTTTGTGTGGAGACAAAATTCAAGGATAAAGGTAAGATATTCATACTTATTTTAAGGTTGGTTAATAAGCTTCGTTTTCAATGTAACACATTTATAAAAAAATTATATTATACCAAATCAAGTACAAATTTTTTGAAGAACGTGTAAATGGGCAACCATAATCACGAGGCCACCTTGAGACACTGGCTCATGGTGGCCCACGTCTGCAGTAAGTAATAAATACTTTTAATTAGTGTATTTTATAAACTCCAGATGTCCAGAGGTCGCAAACGGAAGAGCCAAAAAGGCACATTTTCCGAAGAAAGTTTGAAAAGGGCTGTTCTGCAAGTTCTAAAAGGGGAAAGAGGAGTAAAATTATCACTTCGAAAAGCAGCCACAGAAAATGATCTGTCATTTCAAACATTACAGAGATACGTTAAAAAGGAAGTAAACAAGACAGATGCTAATGAACAAATATCAATGAAGAGCAATTATAAGCACCGCTTAATTTTCAGTGACAAGGAAGAAAAGGAGTTAGTTTATTACGTTATTAAATGCTCAAAAATGTGCTATGGGAAAACAACGAAGGATACGCGCGTGCTGGCGTCCTGAAGTATTTCAAGGATACCCCAAAGCAGGAGAGATAAAACTGAAAAATAGCCAACGTAAAAAAGCTACCAGTTGTATTCCTACCGATACCTCTGAAAAAGAAAAGATACAAATTAAATACATGGAAAAGAAGGAAAACCGAAAACGAAAACTAGAAGGAAAACGAAAACTAGAAGAGTCCAAGAAACAAGCTGCTAGTAAGAATATATTTGGAGGAAAAAGAAAATCTATCCCAAAAAACAATACGTCTTCTGATGATGAAGAAAAAATATCGTTCGCTGATTCTGATGATTCAACAGGCTGGATTCCGGAAGATGAACCTTCCGGATTTCAAGAGCTTCATAACGATCCGGAAACCGACAATTTTGTGTTATATAGATATATATAGATATAAAATTGATTTTACCGTTGCCATCTGTTCTGGGAAAAACCAAAAGATTTGCTTACTACAAATTTGAAATTAATTTTAATAATTTGGACATACGCTAAAAAAAATTGTCATTGTTTTCATATATTAGTTTCAGTGTCTATTGTTCTTCATTCATCTATTAAAAGTTAGTGTTGAATAAAGGTCTTTTTTAATTTCTTTCTATATTTCATCATGTCTCATAGTGGGCCACGTTGCGGGCCACTATGAGACATGAGAAAAAAAAAAAGAAAATTAAATTCTTCCTTACAAGACCACAATTTGTTATATTTTTCGATTCTTCTAGACTAACGGGTAGCTAATTAGTAGAGAAAAATATGTTTATTCCATTATCTTTAAAAATTAATGTGACAATTTTTGGATTCAATTTTGGACCAATCAAAATTAATCCTTTTATGTCACATGTATCAGAATATCCAATCAACATTTGATTATACTGATAACTACCCCGGAATGTTATCACTAGCGATAACACCCCGGCTGTCACCTGACTTAATGTCATGTCACTGCTTATGTAATACTTGACAGTTTCAAATTTAATTTTCGAAATGTCACGATTTGGAGAACTAAATAGTGAAAATATAGATAAATTGGAAACAAATTCAGCAACTTCTGCAAGCTCATTTAGTTTCTCAAATTGTACTTTCAATAATTGTTCTTTTAATAAATAAATGTTAACCTTAATTTAAAAAGCCAAAAATTTTCCGACCAAAGTAAAGTAATAAAATTATTTCGTGATTATCACTGTCCTAGGGATATTACTACTGATAATAAACCAAAAACTTTTTCCGTCTCAAGGTGGCCCACTCTCCCCTACTGAAGTGAAGTTGATCTGTCCGATTTTTTTTGTGCAGTGTTGAATGTCAATAAATTTAAAATGTGACTACTGAGATGTTGTTTATCGCTGAAAGAGTCCAAGCATTTCCGGCGATTCTCGAAGAATCTGAAATTACAGCGATGAAAACACGACTGAAAACTTTCGTCCTCTTTATGTCGCAAGTCCTGTTCTTCCTCTTTTTCATCTTTTAGAAAATCCGCATCCCCCAAATCCTTACTTATGTTATGTAACACAGCATATGCAATTATAACTTTTGGAATACTGGTACATTTCACTCTGCATCCATACTTCAGGAAGGATGGGAAATTGCCGTTTCAATTGCACAATAATGTATGCTCAATTACAACGCGCTCTGTGCGGAGTTAACTTAGGTAGGCATAAGACACGGCATTGTACCATACCCACTGTCACCTAATAGGATAGTATTCTCTGTTCTCTTCATGATTTCACACAATCATGAACGCATCCTGGCCAACTTACATCTACACTAGGTGTCGGGAAACGGAACCTGATGAATCACTTCTTGACCTGCATGATTTCCCGCTGGTGTTTGGGAACCGAATCCATACGCTGGCCTGTTGCACAACCCGCTCAAGAACCTCATGACATATTCTGGATACTGTAGGCTGCGTACATCCCAATTCATCAGCAATTCCGCTCTGGAATCCAGGGTTCGCACAATAACGCAGAAATACTTTGATTTTCTCTACAGGTGACAAGACTGCTCCACGAGTTTCAGGATCCGCTCCAAGAAAGTGATGCACAAAAAACACCACATTTTCTTCCTCAAATCTAAATAACATTTTGAGATTTGATTCACGTGGCGTACGTCTGGCTTTGTAACATTTTCTTGTACATAAATGCACCATATCAGCCATAACAAACACAGCAACATGCAAAGCAGTACGATAATGTCTAAGCAAGCACTGACAGGAGCGGAAAAAGTTGTTGTGCACCTAGATTCCTCTTTCTTGAAGTAAATCCTTCAATTGTTGAGCAAATGCTTCTTTTTTTAAATATGAAAATGTAAAACCTTTTACTTGACAGCCATCTTTCGAAGCAAAACCTTTTCCTTTGCTTTTTTTATACATATTCCTTGAAGGAATTGCTTTAGTTCTTCTTAGACTTCTTCTTATAAAGGTGTACTAATAATGTCTAACCTCTAACTTCATCCGAGAGAGGCACCGTTCTCAAGGTGAGACAAGGTCGAACTAGAACCAGTATCCCACTAGCTTATCTACTGCAATTCAAGAAGAAATTGGACAAAATATGTGAGTAAAGTAATTTTCTGCTGATGTTATATTTATTAGTCCCAATGCAACGCCAGATATGATCGACATAGCTATGACTAAGAAGATAAGTTTTGCTATTCGGGTGGAGATAATAGCTGATCTCTCGTCTGAACACAATTAATTTTTTTGTGCTTAAGGCTAAGTCGCAAACGTTGTTCATAATTTGTCGATGGTTTTGAGCTAAGATCAGATCATTGGAGGATTCTACGAGGAAACTAAATCTGTTTTAAATGGTGTAGTCTTTTATGCAACAGATAACACTTGTGAAGGAAATTTATTGAGGATGGGATATAGGAGAGGAACCTAACTTCCTCCTCCAGAAAGAAGACAACATTTCTAAAACTATAAAGAATGAAGTAAAACAATTCATAAATTCTAAAAAGGAAAGCAAACTTTGGGCTACATACTTTGGAAACTATATACATAGCTCTATAGCCATTTGTTCCAATTCTTCGATACATACATACATACATATGTTGGTAAGTATTGTGAGGAGGTAAAGATCCATTACCATGCCGACTTGTTCCGATAAAACTCGTTCTTCATTGGGAAGTATGTTACATTACAATGAACAGTTCAGTAACTGAAAGAATCTTTATCCGTAGTTACCCCAACATAGTTATCCAAAATTCGAAGATCCCCACGTCGCGTCGTAAAGAAATTCTAACCCACACACAGTCTACCTAATTACGCACAATTTTTATTCTATTACCGTTTCGTTACAGCAATACGATCCTACATAGATAATAGCCAATCTAAGATCATCAAACTAATATAACGGAGTCTTCCGGGAAATAATTTGGCTGCACAGCTCTCCAAGCACTAATTAAAGCATTTTCAGGAGTCATTTCAACTTTGATCAGATGCGGAAGCTCAGGCAAAGCTATACAATAACCTGAAAGCAATCAATGTTAAGAAGAATAAAAGGATGTGTACACAACATTCTAGATATCTTCACCTGGGAACCAGGACGGCCTCGAAGACCCTCTAAGTTGTACTCTAGAAGTGTGCGTTGGAGGCTCCAACTGCAGCATGTAATCAATACAGATACTTTCTTCTTCTGGAGTCGGTTGATCTGCACTTTCTTCTTCTTCTTCAGCATCTACACCTGCCGATGCCGTAGCGACTAGACCCGTGCGAAGTGGAGCTCCTACAAGATCTACTATAGGTTGCATATCCATAACACCTACTGGAGGCATTTCTTCCGATAGGAGAGGCACATCTGTCAATTTCTTCAGTGTGCGCTTTGCAGTATTTTTGGTTTGGGCATTTTGGCCGGTGGCCTCACTGAAAGCGTTGCCAGCTGGTTTCGATTCGCCCTTAATTTCAGCCGTGGCAACTGCAGTTTCAATATCGGGATTAATTCCACTGAAATGGAACTCTTCGGGCAACTGATTAGGGACCAAAATATCTTGTAGTGGTGATGGTGCAACGGAATTAACAGTCATCATGACATGATCCTTTCCATCTGGAAATAACATGTCGTACATCTGCATTGGATGTGCTTCTAAACCTATTCTAGTTTCTTCTGTATGCATTAGGGTAGCCAACATTTCCGGTTCAGCTTCCTCTTGCTCTTGATCGGGG
>SMLS01068865.1:0-69689 GCA_004785975.1 Popillia japonica
CAGGGCTATCGATTCGAAAATCGGTTGTCAGTGTGAGTAAAAAAACCATGCGTGGAATCGTCGAGGAGGACCTCCGCTACAAGTCTTATACAATTAAAGTGAGACAGATGCTTTCCGAAGCTGCCGGGACAAAACGAGTTGAATGCTGTATGGTACTTTTGTGTTCTTTACGAAACAATGCTGCTGAACGCCTCAGGTTTTTTCTGAGGAATGTTTTTTTACTGTCGATGCGATAATCAAGTAAAGGAATGATGGCTGGCTCGCCCGTGATCCCTATTGTATCCAGAACGAAATTTCCGGCCAATACTCACGTTCTAAGTGTTGTGTCCATTGAGGGTGATGTCATGGCACCACATTTTTCTAACAAAGGGCAAAATGTCACAAAAGAAGTTTATTTGTTGTAGGCTTTGGTTGTGGGACAACGTTGACATGTTTTGGTCCAAAAAATTTTCGCCTTTTAACAGCCCAGATTTAAATCCTTTGGACTACTATGTATAGTGGTATGAGGTTGAAAGGATCACCAACAAGTTCAGACATACAAACACAGCATCAACGAGAGCCGCTATTGCAGCGGCGTTCGCCAAGCATTAGTCAGCAAATGTGTTCTTTCTCATCTAACAAACAATTTCTCCAATTTTGCAATAAAAATTATATTTCAAAAAACTTTTAATGTTTAATTTGTCCGGATTTTGGGGCCCCACCCTGTACATCTTACTATATGCATAGATATGAATCAGTTATAATGACCTGAAGTTGTACAACAAAATTACACATCTCTTGATACCACTACTTTGTCAGATTCCAATCAATATTCACACAAGCGTGGGAGCTTCTGCCGGTACAGCAAAACTATTTTTCGTTCATCTAACAACCGACTAGTTTGGTTAAAAATTCGAATTAATTAATCAAGCATGCACATAATCCACGAGTGCGTGTCAATAAATAACCGGTAACGGTAGTCTGCGCTTTGAGTAGTAACAGTAGTTGTACCTACGTACAAAAGCCTTTCCTTTTTCGTAAGAGAACGAATGCACCAGTAAATATTGTAAGTACAAAACACATTTTTCAATGATCTTTATGCATGTATCGCCCGCTCACGAACTCTTCCGATTGAATGTTTAATGCTTTAACCTCTGAATAAATTATACGGCATACTAATAGTCCTAATAAACAGCAAGTAATGAACACGTATATTTACATACCCGCATAGATAGAGACATGAGCACGACCGACCTCCATACTAGATACATCATACTAACGTACAGCCAATTTAATATATTTATGGTGGCTGCTGCAGTGTCAGCTTCGTAGGGTTTTGAAGAGATTTTTACCTCCTACACCTACACGAGGTAAAAAAAAATTGCCAAGATGATCCACTTCCTAAATATACCAAGACCCACAGCTAAAAACCTAACACTTTCCTTGGACAAATTGGATAATTACAACATATAATTACACACAATATGCTATAGTCTTCTCGAAAAACAATAAATCACCCGACATTTTTCAACTTATCGTGTCTGCCACGCATGTATCTTCGATGTTCTTGTCTTTCATGCATGAATCTCGTACCTGCAGGCTGAAATCCATCGACTCATCTGCTTTCATTGTGTAGTAACGACTGGCGTTGATTAATTACTCAGAGGAAAGCATTAAGCATATGTATGAATATTTATTAAAAACGCGTTCAACATTCTACCGTCCGCTTGACACGATAAATCATATATTCGTTTGCTTTTTTTGTCATGTACGAACACACCCTGAAGGCCTATTTAAGGTTGTTGTTTCGTATGTGTGACACGAGAGCACACTTGTTCACCATTAAGGAAGACTTTGCGTAAGCAACGTATAAAACGCCGTCCACATTAATTGGCAGTTTTTATCTTAATTAGCTTCACTATTCGATGTTCAATTGATAATTAATTCGATCTTATTAAGCTTCGAACTAACGTTGGTGTGGAATTTCGACATTGCTGGATCGTTTAAAGAATGTGTGTCAGTAAATCTGATCCTCAGCAATTGAGTTGCACAACAATATACGTGGAGGTAGTTTTTTTTTTTCTAAATACATATATTCTCTTTGGATCACTTCCTATTTACTGCAGTAAAAAATACCGGTGGGGATGGAAATGGAAGCACTGCTACCTCAGTTTATGATCAGTATTTAGATGGACTGCTGAATGTTCTTTGGAGCATTTTGTATTTTGGCCAACATATTTTACGAAGCAGAAGAAGATTAGTACATATATCCACCTACTAGGATTTGCTTCTCCTACAGCTCTTTGTATTGGACTCTTGAAAAAATAAAAGAGGAAGGAATTGTATGGGCTTGTGCAATAAGACCAATGATTCTATTTCAGTACATGCAAGCTTTTCTTTTTACTTAAAGATGTTCAAAATAGTTTTTCCCTGTAAGTCTATTAAAAGGACTAGCTCGAGCAAGACTATGGCCTTCAAAAGACCTAAATAACGAAACTGTAGACATAAGTCTATTTATAAAACTTTAGAGTTAGTTTAATAAACTCAAGATAATTTAGCATGTATTACAGCATCTTAAAAATAGACTCTTCCTTTCAATGCTTGACTGAAAATACCAAGAAAGGTATTTGAAGGCCTGCCAGCAAGGCGTTAGTTTTAAATTGAAATATCAAGCAAGAAGATTTTGAAGCCTCAAATCAGTTTTGGGATCAGTTCAAGATAGTTGACCTTAGTTTTTCCAATGATTAAAAAGCTACCTACACTACAGCCTTGGCCATACGTCTGACGCACCCCCATAAACCTTAAATATTACCTCAACCGCAACAATGTAACTAATAATTAAGATGACCATTACTAATCTGCATTTAACGACTATTTACCAGGAAAATCTTGAGATTTATACAAATATTCTGCAGGTTTATGGTTTATTGCTGTTAGTTGCTGTCTTTACTGTCTTTACTGTGAGGTGGATCAGAAACGATCTTGTGTTGTACATAGAGTTAATTAAACTAGTTCTATTGAATCTTGTGTTCTTGAATAGTGTTGTGCATTATTACAAAATGCGTGTAAATCGGGAGTTAGATGTAGTAGAGCGAAGTAAGGCAGTGTTAAGGACAATCGCAATCAGAAATCGCGAAAATAATGAAGCAATTGCGCTATGCCACACAATCCGCAATAAAACGTTTCAAGGAGACTGGTTCTTATCAGAATCGATCGAAAAGTGGACGAAAACCTATTACAACAACGAGAGAAGATCGATTTTTAACGCGATTGTAAAAAAAATCGTACGAAATCATCCGAAGATTTATCTGCAGAACTAGATGAGCGACAATGAGTTTCTGTATCAGCGAGGACAATTTACCCCATTTACATGGTCGTAAAGTTCGCCGCAAAGCCTTAATGATCGAGGAACAGAAGAAAAAGCGGTTATTGTGGGCAAAAAAATACAAAACTTGGACGGTTGAGAATTGGTTCAAAATTAAATGGTTCGACGAGTCCAATTAATATAGAGGCATGATAAATTAGTTATACTAGATTTTGTTAACACCTGGGACTCAATTTGTTCGTAGAAGAACGGGCGAAGCGTTTGAGCCAGACTGTATTGTGCCTAGAGTAATTCGTAGAGTAAAAAACGTAGTTGCCGAGGATGCTTCAGACATATGGCCAAAGCTGTAGAAGTTTATCAAAAATATTTATTTGTGCTATAAAGGTATAAAGAAGTGATATACGTAATAGAGATTTCTACGAAATGGTGCATATAGCTGTCTCCTCTATGTCTTCATGGAGGAGGAAGAAGAAAAGGAATGTCCACAAAAATTAATTACTTCTTAGATGTTTTGACTTATAGGACCAAGTTTTCCACACCTCTCGCAAAAGTCAGCATAATGGGTACAACTCTCATATTACCAGTACGTACAGGTGATATATGTATTTGATCCAATCAAGTATGTTTACAGTCTTCTAAACATCTTACATAGAAGTCTTCCTCAAAACCTTCACTTCAATCTTCCTCATTTTCTAGATTCATTTCTTTGTCTTCCTTGCTGGTGGAAGATTCCAATTGTTTTTTTGGTTGTTCTTGACTGTCTATTATTTTCTGTTTTTTTTTTTCTTGGGCTTTTGTCTCTTTTTCTGTTTGAATTTTAATGGCGGTAATTTCTTCTGGAACAAGATGGGCAAATGGGATAATATTTTTGACTGATTGTGAGTAGTTTCTGTCTTAGGCGTCTGTGCTACTAAACCATTAGTTCATCGTTTTAACAATGTCTAAGCAAGAAGGCTTCTTCAAGAGAAAAAAACCTAATCTCATATGATGTTACCCTTGAAAGAATTAGAATTACCATTGATCTAAAGCCTAACGAACTCTTTTTGATTGTAGTAGCCTTGCTCCCCTCACAAAACTGGTATCTGATGAAGTGCTGCCTAGCGCGATTTCTAAGCCATAGACGACAGGATTCACATAAATGTGTTTTCAAAAATTTTAGGAAGGTTCTGTTTAGAGTTTGCAGATAGTGCGTGGTATGGCTAAACTAGCAAAAGATGATGATTCACCTGATTGGAAATGTCAACATTTGGACAGAATTCACGTGATTGACATATCCATCAATGATTAATTGGAGGTTTTCTATGAGTAATATTGTTTACTAAGGGATTCTATTACTAACGTTACAGTTTCCCTTCTTCCTGTGGATTTTACTGCAGAACCAAGAAGAGATCTTGCAGCAGATTCTATGCCAATGTAAGAGAACAGCGAGCTACATGAAGACAAACCTTGCCAAAGCTAGAGAGGGTAATAAAAAGGCAAAATTAGACTGGGTCGTCTAAATCCACACCAGAATCATGGATCGCAGTGGAAAGAAGCTGCAATGCCATCTCATTTATTATCTATTTCTATCTACTGTAGAAGCAGCTTTTGAGCCTTTCCAGTTTGTCTTCCATCATTATTTCCAATAAATTGAACAAAGTCTTCAACTTCTTTTCGGTACATTACTTTTGATCTATGTAGCTATCCTGGTTTACAAATACTAAAGTGTATAAAGTGTATATAGATTTTTGGATTTTTTTCATTCATTCCTTTCATTGCATAATTTGCGCTTGGTCTTCAACTGTAGAGCCAAATGATGAGCGGTAGTCTTCAAGCTATCTCTCACTAGTGAGAAATTGTGCTATAATACATTTTTTTCTCGCTTTTTCCAAATACGTACCTGGGGTTATGCCTACCGCTTCCGCAAATTCTGATTGCTTTGGATACAGTTTCTTTCCCTCATTACTGACTTACTCTACAACAAAAACTTCCATTTTTTCAAGCTGTCATGTTTATTTATTCCGTACGATTATATTCTTAAAATCAATTGTATTAAATGCGTAAAAGACAATTCTCCAATTTACCTACTTTATTTATGGACTACTTCGTATGTGTTATGTATGCATGTGCTATAGGAAGCACCAATTCTATTATAAATTAGAGATCATATTATGCCGCTTCTTTCCTTGCATCACGAAAACAATAAAGCGCGGCCAATTCGGCATCTTCTATCATTTGCTTCAGACATTTTTTTAATCAATTAAACTAAACTACTTCGTCGTACTTAAAAAAATTACAATGTAACTAATAAGCCACCTGAAAACATATACACACTTACCGTATTTGTGGCTTATTCATTGTAAACCGTTCGTGGAATCACAATGTGATCCACGCCGCGCTATTCTAGGAAATGTAGTGTATCAGTAATTTCGTAATTGCATGATAAGACGAGTCGTAATTAAGGAATTGATGTGTAAGTGATTACGACGGAATAACGGCACATAAATTAGCTTTTTGTTTGAATGTTATTATGTTAAATAGGAATTCCTTTACGCAGATATAATTGTATTTTTAATGTGATTTGGAATACCCAGGTGATTTAAAAAAATGCTGCCAGCTATTTTAAATTTACTAGAATTATTTTGTAATCGGTATGATGATAAACAAAGTAATACGAGGGACAAGCTACAATTAGAATAGTATAGAAATGAAAAAAAAACCTTATTTATATTATTTAAGTATTATTATTATTTACTTTTCTAAAATTAAATGATAATGATCAAAGTAAATGTTGAAATTGTTCACCGTTGGCTACCTGACAGTAACCAAGACGATTAATAAATTCTTGTTGAACATGGTCGATAGCTTCAGGAGGTATACGATGTATTTCCTGACGAATTCTTTCTTTTAATTCTTCTAAATTCGCCGATCTACTAACGGATACTTTAATTCTTAAGTACCCCCCATAAAAAGTAAATACGGTAAAAGCACTAGCCCTGGATCTACCTAAACGTATTAGCTGATTGCGGAAGAGTGACTGACACAAACTAGCTTCTTTACCTACAACTTATTAATTAATCCCTTGACTAATTTCTAAGGTCACTTACATTTACAAAAATTGCAGTTCAGTACGCATTTTTTCCTGAAAAAGTAGAAAGTAGCGTTTGATCCACAATTGGACCACCGGTACTAGTTGAGGGTCAAGTAACGAAAAGCAGTTTGCTTCTATATACTTATAGAAAACAGCATAAAGATCATATAAATACAGTGCGCATGAGATTATAACGCCCCACAGACAAGATACACAATATGATCCGAAACTAGTGACCGGCACTAATTGAGGATCTAAAAGATCAGGATATTATTTAAATGCTAAAATGATTAACTCTAATTTAAGAAAATTATATTTTAATGGTTTAAATCCAAATTTCATGATCTGAGCAACAAGTTATATGAGTTTGGGGGCCGTCATTAAGCTGTGCAGTTCATTGTTTATCATTGTTTACATTTGGTGCAGAAAAATTTTTTTGGTCGAGCGCTATTAGACAACTTCTGGCATTTTTGATGGTACCACATCTTACATTTGATGCATTGTATCCAAGTTGCTCCTCTAAAATCATCTTCAAATGCCCCACCACATTCACCACAAGTATCGTTATCATTTTGTTTATCGCTTTCACTACTTTCACTTGTACTTTCAACTCTTCTTCTTTTTGCTAATTTGTTTTTTTTCCTTTTCCTCCATTTCGTTCAAGAACTCAAGTGAAGTTATACATCTAGTAGTAGTTATTCTTTTAGAACGGTTGGTATTGTCTTTCTCTGATGCCAAAAGTTCTTTTATCATCTGAACTACTGGTGAGACAGAAGAATTCCCTGTGGGATTAGATGAACATCCGGGTTGTCGCTCATCGTTCTGCCTAACAGAGACAGGAGGTGCACCATCAGGTAGAAATAAAATGCCATTTCTCGGAAGATCGCGTTCCTCATTTGGATATAAATTTATTAGTTCGGGAATAAGGTCGGCTCGAAGAAACTCTAAATATCTTCCACCAATTAGGTTCACGTCAAAAAAATAAGAACCCTGAATTCTTCGTTCAACTATGCCGCATCACACATTCACTTTCTGAGGATGTTGTATGATTCTCGGTAGCTCAATAACGACATGCTTATTGACATGGCCGTTTAAAGCAAACGTAGCCTCGTCAGAAAAAAAATCACGTTTCTTTCGAAAATATTATCATTAGTGCATAGCTCTTGCATTTGCTCGCAGAATTGAATTCACCAATTAAAGTCGTCTTCAGATAGGTTATAAACAAGACATACCTTATAAGGATGATACTTTGCTTTTTCCACCAATTTGTGAACTGTTAACGCTGCCATATTGAAAGCAGAAGCCACTTGGTTAAGTGTTGAGTGATGATTTTCTTGTATTGCCAACAAAACGTTAAGTTGATCTTCTACTGATTTTGAGGGTCTGCCAGATTTAGGCAAATCACGAACATGTCCAAAGTTGCGGAATTTTGACTCAATATTGCTTACCAAGCTTTGGCCAATGGGACGCCGACCAGGATGAGTTTCATTGATTGTTGGATGCGCATCCTGCCTCCAAATCCGATCATGCAAAGAATTTCAATTTGTTTTCGTTCAGTTAATTTCACCATTTTAAATAAAATTATAAAGAAATACAAAAATAACAAAAAAAAAATGCAATTTCAAGTTTTTATCTGACAGTAGTAAAAAACATTCTTGGTCACTAAGACAACTGTCAAACATAATTTCTGACAATGTATACGTAGAATACAATATATACAATACAATCAATTAACATGGTCGAAACTGGGTGTTACCAGTTAAAAAAATTATGAATGACGTCATATCTCAAATGACTCGAATGAAATCCAAGGAGAGGAAGGGCTAAATCAGAAAGTAATATTTAAATTTGTAATGGAAACTCCCAAAGCAGACGTTGGGATCGCTGGATCAGTAAGTCCTCGACCATTCTTCGCTATTTAATGAAGACTGAAAACGTATCCTCAAAAATTTAGCCACAACAGGACCACCACAAGAACCCAAGGATTTACCAATTTTATAGCAGAGGCTCTAACATTGCATAGGTAATGCGGTTGTCCTCTTCCACCTTCTTCTTCGCACAGCAATGTTTTCGAGGTTAATAGCAGCTATCTATTTTGGCGTTTACTGTGAAAATTCAAAAATTGATTGCTAATTCTTGTACATATTTAAGTTGCTGTGCTTCGCTGCGATATTTCGCTCAAAGAAGAGAGATCACATCCTCCTCTTTCAGGAATATTTTAATTAATCAATTAGTCGCGTTAGTGTTCTTTTAACTTTCACTATATGTATGCATCTGTCACACTTAATTGAGGCTGTATAAATATTATCTGTTAAATGAGGATTTGTGTTTACGACACGTCTCGGCGTTTACAGTTATCTCTCGATACAACGTTTCTAAACTGCGTTAGAAATATCCCAACGAATACTGGAATAACTATTGTGTCATGGCATAACTACACAGCCACAATTAAAATATTTACATTAGAATTACAATGTTGTAGCTCCGCTTAACCTTGACCTTAAAAAACTTAATGAAATATTTCTCGTTCCGAGCTTAAATTCGCAGCCCGACGTGTGCTGTTATTTAAAAAGAGGCTTTTAACAAAAAAAACTTTCCCACACAAATACATATTGTAAAGGTCAGACGCTGCAAATTATATACCGAACAAGGCGGTGAGGTCAGACGAATTGTGTTAATAAAGGTGCTCTGTCTACTCATTAGTGTTAAGATAATAGTAGAAATTGTGTGATAAATGTGCGACAAAAGCACTTAAGAGAGATCTTACTGTTGAGAATTTGAGGATGTGTTTAGCGGGTAGATTTCTAAAATTCATAGATGCGAATTAAAGATGTCAATAGACGAACTAAGGAACCATTTTATTTTCCATTCGATTATATTGGAAATACAGCCACGCATTTAGATAAAGGATGAATAGATATTTTCATCGTTGTCAGGTGTATTAATTGTAAGATTGAATTAGACATCTAACATGTAATTATTATTTGTAATAGCTGATGTAACTTTTGACAACCTACGTTATTTAATTACATCTCACTTCTTTGAAAAGTTGTTGACCCTTATTGTTTTCGTATATTCATAATATTATTGTTTTAATTTTGCGTACAATTTATAAAAGGTCAAACAAATACAGAAATACATACATATATCTATATATAGGATGCTCTCACATACATCGCAAAAATTTTAACCGTCGAATCTTGATAATATGCATGATTCTTACGTTGCTTAGCAATAGCACCTATCAAAAAGCATTTGGCAAACTGTCATTAAATGTAGAGAATTGGTCATGACATTAGATTAAAGCTAATTTATTTGAAAAGCTATATAAATATTTGCAAATTTCTTTTTTCAATATAATGACTCTACCCCATTCAAACAAAAACAACCCCTCCTGATCTTCGAAGGATTAGCGATTTTTCCTGGTCTGACTATCAGAAGTTTACCAACCCGTCCTATTCTGAACTTTAAAAATGTACCGACCCATCGTGTTCTAACCCGTTAAAACGTGCCACCCTCTCCTGGTCTAAGTCCCAAAAGCGTCTCAAAGCCTCCTGATCTAACCTTGGGAAACGTACCAACCTCTCGTGGTTGGCACTCGAAAGCATGCCAACCCCTGGTGGTCTAATTCTCCAAAGTGTAGCAACCTTTTCTCGTCTGAGCTCCAAAAGTGTATTCCTTTGAATCTGACACCCTAAACCGTACCAACCGCTCCTAATTTACGTTAAAAATCGCACCAACCGCTGAAAACCGATGGAAACGTACTAATCTCTCGTGGCTGGCACTCAAAACGGCGCCAACCCCTGGTGGTCTAATTCCCCAAAGTGTAACAACCTTTCATCGCCTTGTCTTCGAAAGTGTACTCCTTTTAAGTCTGACCCCCAAAAGCGTACCAGCCCCTCCCAATTTAAGTTAAAAAATCGCACCAATCGCTGAAAACCAATAAAAGCGTACCAACCTCTAGTGGTTAACACTCAAAAACATACCAACCCCGTCTGGTATAATTCTCTAAAGTGTACCAATCTTTCGTTGTCTAAGTTTTCAAAGTATACCAACTCTTTTGAGTCTGACACCCAAAAGCTTACCAACCTCTCCTAGTTTAAGGTCGAAAAGCGCACCAACCGCTCGCTTTTTGAGCTTTGAAGGTGTATAAATTTTTTCCTAGTCTAGCGCCTAACCTTTCTTCGTCTTTCAAAGCGTTTCAAAGTTTCAAAGTTTCAAGAGCGTGCCAACCTTTCCTAGCCTGAATTTAGAAAGTACACTAACCTCTCGTAGTCGAAACTGTAAAAACGTACCAACCCCTCCTTTTCTGAATCTACAAAGCATAGCAACATATCGTAGTTTAAGCCTCTTATGGTCTAACACTGAAAATGGTGCCAACCGCTTCTGGTGTAACTTCCCAAAATGTATTAACTTCTTGTGGTTTGAGCTTGAAAATGGTACAAATTACTCCTAGACCTATGTACACTCAAAAGCGGCTCCAATCTTTCATGGCTTAAGTTTCAAAAGCATATTAACCTCTCGTGGTTTGAACTTTTAAAAGTTGATCTAAACTTCACAAAAATACGTACCCCTCTTGGTCTAACCTCCAAAAATGTATCAACCTTTCGTGATTTGAGCTTCGAAAGTGCACCAATTCCTCTTGGTTTGACATTCACAGGCCTACCAACCTCTCTTGGTCTAAGTTTCAAAAGTGTGTCAACCCCTTCCAGTTTGAGTTGCCAAGGCGTATCAACTTCTTCAGATCTGACACTTAAAAGCGTATCACTCCCTCCTGGTTTAAGTTCCAAAATCGTACCAACCTCTCGTAGTCTGAATCATAAAAGCCTATTAGCTTGTCGTGGTATCAATATTGAAAGTGTACAGATCCCTACCAACCCCTCCTGGTCTAAACATCAGAGACGTACACTCATACTTTCAATATGTTGTTATATGAAAATTGTCCAACGTCTACCTACCAATCCCTTTTTCGTTCTTCTGCATTATTGTTTCTTCTGTATTGGTGTTGCAGTTTATATAACATTATTTGCACTTTAAATTGGTACAAGAATTTTGAAATATATAAGGAAATTAATTGCCCATAGTGTACACCCAATTCATTTAAAGGCAATAATCTAGGGACATACATGCATGCGCAGTTGCAAGATTTGCGCATTCTGGCGTCCAACGTTAAATCGTTAATGACATAATGTAGGAATCCAACACTGTACATTATGCAACATAAAATTTCAACCTCAATAATGTGATTTACTGTCACGTATTGTTCTTGCAAATTTATTTGATAAAAGACCATTATATTGCAATAAATAATACACACCTAAGTCAGTCTATAGAAAGCGCAGATACTTTACTGGTGAGTGATTTACAAACAGCTATCGTACAGTGTGTATTCTATACAAGTACCGTACATTTGTAGTGACAAATAAACGTTCTTAACGGATATTGTACCAAAGAGGACTAATGGCGTTTATTCTGTGAAACGAGTAAATGTCAAAATAAACATCCAAGATGTTAGCACAGGATAATTTCTTTTTAGTTTCGTGTTTCTGCAGGTGTCCGATGTGCGTTTAATATTTGGTGTGATCTATGGAAGTAATCTACTGTTGAAACGAACCTAATCAAAGCTTATTATCTGGGAATTGCTTGCGGAATTTCGAAAGCTGGTAACTCGTTTATACTAATTATTCAAATTTTCGGATACTTGTTTCGCTTATCGGTCGAAGTATCGTTTTTATGTTCATTAACAAAAGCATGGCAAAGTTTAATTGGATTCATACAGACGTTGTATACAACCTCATGAAAATACCTTCTGTGCTTCAAGTTGGTTTTATTATGCATCTTGATTAAATACAACTGTATAATTTGAATCCACAATTAACTTCAGATACAGGTTCGCGTTTTTGTTATTCTTGATTAAAATGTAACGCAATAAAAGGAGTACCCTCGACAGCATGCGAGTTATTATTCATGAACAGGAATAAATAATATTAAAATAAATGCGATTACACGACTGTTTCTTTATATCTAAGTATGAGAGAATTTCAAAATAATTTATGTATTTATACATAATGCTGCTCGTTTCCGTAATATATACTTCAGGAGTTGATTAATTTACGGTAGAAATACGGTTTGGTGATACTTTGCGCGTGGATCGCCGCAATATATTTCAGGCAGGTGCCGATAAGATGGAACCTATGCGTGAAAAACGTAAACGAGATGTTTAGCACGTAACTACACAGACGCTATCTCTACATTCAGAGCTATCGCTAGAAGCTTGAATCGGTTACATGAATGCTTCTTACACCTCCGTCGGGTGGTGATTGCAATTTAACTTAGAATTGATAATTGTTTTCTTTTATACTTACGAAAACACGTTATTTTGCGATTACATCAGTGTGTGGGAAGTCGATTTTCCCATTTGCGTGGAAGATAAAAACTGCGTTAAAGGAATAAATAGCTATTACTGCAACAAAGTATTATTATGCAAACTTCGTAGAAATTCATTAAAAGCAATAAAGGAACGTCAGTGGTGCCATCTAGCGTATAGCTATATTATTAATTGCTATCTGTCAATGACAATGAATTCTTAACCTAAAAGTACAGCATTATTGTTGTAATAATCTAAAAAGCAATGTAAATTAATGTATGAATTAACTAAAAATAATAGGAAAAATAATAAATTTAGCATCACTGCAGACTGAATAGGCATATGTACAACACAGGCCTAGCGGAAAATGCCTTGTGCAGATTCTGCAAGGAGGAGGAGGAAACCCCAGTCCATGTGCTGTGCCAATGCGAAGGCCTGGCAAGGACAAGGTTTCTTATTTTGGGCACAGAGTGTCCCACAGCACTAAGCTACACACAAGAACAAAGTTAGAGAGCGCCTTCTAGGATTACTGGTGATCACAATAGACCGGGACGGTCTCGGTGAAAGAGGCCCGTAGGGCCACCCCTAATCTAATCTAATCTAATCTAGACCTTTACCCATAATGCATTTGAGTTTTCTCTCAAGTAGTGAAAAATTGTGTCATTTTGTTATGCTATGTTCAGCGTTGCCAGAGCTGGTAGATTTGTGCAGATCTGGTACATTTTGAAACCGTTTGTACAAAAGTATATTTTGAATATTTGTGGTACATTTTTCATAATAATCAACATCGACGAATTTTAACACTAATTATCTATCGAAAGTTCGACTAATAATATGGCAGATCGACTAATAATATGGAAGATATTCTTGGGCTAATTTCCTCAATGAAGGAAAACTTACAGTTGCTGACCATTTTGTTGTTGTCGGTGTTGTTAGTATTAGTTGCATCATCTATAGGTTATGCCATTTCTATCATATCTTATTTGCTTGACCTTTTACTTTGACAAGTTCTGTCATATTCAAATCTAAAAATCAAGAATACTAACATAAAATTAGAGAATAGAAGTAGAAGAACGCTGTACGCTTCTAGGTCTTGTTTCTGTACAATCTTTCAAAATCTGGTACCTACATTTTTCACCAGAGATTAGTAGGTACAACTTTTCACAAGTCTCTGGCAACGCTATGTATGTTATGTTGATTATTCCGACACCTATGGACAATTCGTTTCACCATATTTAGTGATCTTGGCACACTTCAATCATTGTTGCTCGCATTGTGTATTTTTATGACCTTTTAACTTATTTTATTATCCAGATAGTTTTTCCACTTGTTAGGTCAATGATAACACTTGCAATCCGAACAAAAGTCAAATTTATTCCAAAACCTTTACAAATTTATAATCTGGTTTTCGTAACGTGTTCTTCAGTGGAATAAAATTGACATTTATTTAGTGTCAAATTATAAATAAATAACTAGCCATGCCTATCAACAAAATTATCTACAGACAAAGAAATTCAGTGATATATAGGATTATGTTTACAATATAGTGGACAATTTAAGATATTTTGAAATGTAAATTTATAATCATAACACTAATGCTCCGTATATCAATGTATTTTTTTGTCAAGCTTTAAGAATTCGGTTCGAGGACTAGGGAAACCCATTGCAAAAAATTGTAGATTATGTGAATACCACTTTTCAGTATTTTATGCAGCAAATGTATATCTACTGCCAATATGTGTTGTTTGGAAGAGCGAAAATACAAATAGCTTCCATTTTATTACCGGACGTGTGACTCACTTAAAAAATAAATAATAAATTTCATTCGATAAAATCAAAAAATTAGAACTAAAAAATAAATTGTACCAATGGTAAGCGCAAGCATTTTTTTACGATCTAAAAAATACAGGTAGTCCATTAATGAACAGAATGGTTACTTGTCAAAAATTCCGGCAAGCAATATCTTTCACCTACAGTTGAAGCAGTAGTTATGGATGTACCAGTTTTGATGTAGCTAGAAAATCATCCAAGTAGGTAGACCTGCCTTTTGTACTTCTATTCCGAAAAACCTTGAAAACTTTACTTTCGTGTACTTATAGATAAGTAATTGTGCATAAGTTTCTTGTACTTCTGCATAGCTACGCAATATTATATGGATGGCGTAGTATAAAAGCATATTCTTAAAGCAGGAAGGATATATCTACCGTCAGGAGATATACATAAGTCATTATCAAAATAGTAAGTCAATTTCAATTTTTCACTATACAATACGTGAATGTCATAATGATCACAAAACACAAATAAGATATATCTAGTGAATCAGGCAACTTCTTCTGTGATTGTAATTAGTTTTGATGTAGCAGAACCTGTAGTAAATCAGTTTGTAGAAAAAAATCTCAATTAAAAATTGATGCTCAAGATTAATTAATTGATATGAATGACCTTTTTGTAGCTATAGCACTAGCAATAAATCTTCTACGTTAACAGCACCTATCCTGTCTTGAAACACAAGAAGTACTACATAGCTAGTTCTATAGGGCATTCCCCAAGAAAAATGAATTTCAATAAGCTATATTTGCTGAACCGGAAAATATCAGTATTGGCAAGTACATAGTTACTTAATAGTAGTATTCTCTAAAAAAATGCGATAACACGACTTCCTCAGAATAAAATGCAGTAATTCTAATTTGTTTTTTTTTTATTTTGAATTACTCCAAAGTAATTTTTTAATATAAAATAATTTGTATATGTATTTTTATGACCTTTATTTACTTACTATTTTTCCTTTTTTGTAAGACTCTAAGGACTTGACAAAAACTACATTGATAAGGATTGATAAGGATCATTATTCTTATGATTATAAATTTACATTTCAAAATATCTTATATTGTCCACTATATTGTAAACATAATCCTATATATCGCTGAATTTCTTTGTCTGTAGATAATTTTGTTGATAGGCATGACTAGATATTTATTTATTATTTGACACGAATTAAATATCAATTTTATTCCACTCACGAAATTATAACGAAAACCATATTATATTGTAAAGGTTTTGGAATAAATTTGATCTTTATTCGAATTAGAGTGTTGTAATTGATTTATAAAACTGGAAAAAATATTAGGAAAATAGGATATAAAATAATTCAAAAACAATTTAAGTGGAATGACTAAAATTACACTTAAACAAAGACTGTACTTATATTATTACATTGAATAGGGTACCAGCTGATTTGAAATGCCAATACTAATTTGATTTTGTTTGAAATTAATTCTGTAAACGTCATTTACATCTGTCCAAATGTGTACTTACACAGTGCTTTTAATATTCAACAGTTTTTGTAAATTATAACGAACTCATTCATTAGAGACAGGCCAAAAAATCCATATTTAAATAGTTTTATAACACATTTGAAGTTCTATAAACATTTCATATGCTTATATTTTATAATGTTAGGTTATGTAATGTTAATTTTGACAAATATGACACATGGACGGAAGAGCATCTTACCGGAAAATTTGAAATACCAACCTCCTTTAAAATGGCTGATAAAGATCAAAGTACTGTTCGAATTGTAATAAAAATGGTAAACAATCCCCTAATTTCACTAATTAACACAAAACATTAGAGAAAGGGTAGATCAAATTATCTTATTAGCATTGCATTTGGGACAATTATATTGTCAATTTTTGTTAGCGGAGCTTTTTTTGGGAATTATCCTGTATATGATGATGAATATTTATTGCATTAGTACCTAATCCAGAAACATAATTCCATCTTTCATACTTATGACGAAAACTTAGCCAATATAAAGCCAATTTCGTTGGCTTATAAATGGTCTCTTTTACAGAAACAACTGTGCTGGAATTAGCTGGTTTTCAGTTTAAGCATTGTCTGCGGTTCTCTGCCAATAGATGCCTAATTCATGATGTTTCAATGACTTGCAGTACTTTTCTTCAAACTTATTTGTATACGACAGAGAAACCGTTGCACAGTTGTGTTAGTCGAAACGCTATTTTAATCATAGAAGTTAATATTTATAATTAAACGATAATTAATAGAGTGCTCATTGATTTTGACAGATTTGTAATGACCCTTATTCCATCTATTATGTTCAATATTCTTGTCTCTACGAAATGGTAAAGTACAAGAGAAAATAATCCTTTTTCTGTATGCAGGAATAGCATTCTTTTAGGAATGATTTCCTGTATCATCAATTGGAGTTTCTACTTCAATGTAGTGAACTCAATATCTGAACTCTGCCCATAAATATTACCACAAAGATTTTTTTTAAATATCAAGTACAATGTAGTAATTCTACATACAGAAATACATTGGCATTACCATTACTTCCACCACTATATCGACGCAATCTCATGGACTTTTTAATCCGATTTTTTCCGAATTTAATCCGGATTTATTGAGAATAACGCAGCGCTTAATTGAACAATACACCTGCGTAATAAGATCACAGTTTCTACATTCGATTTACGACCAATAAAATGTATATAATGCACGCGCAAATCCCTTTACAATAAGAAAATGCTTTATTGAATCGTGTACAGTATCCGTACTCCGCTTTAGTTCTTTGTTCGATAGACATTAATAGTAATAACCTTCGATGGAATATCGTGCGAGCATTGATTCGAATTCAGAACATAAAATCGTTGTTAGAACGGCCTTCATCCAGCTGTTCGCGAAGCCCTGCTCTAGTACGGCACACACGTATAGCAACCAGCAAGTGTACTAACATGCATGTAAGGATACACAGACAGGACAGAGAAGACCAGATAGATCTAGCCGGCTGACCTATGAGGCAACCGCAAGCGGCACGTATTAGCGGAATGCGCTGGGAACCGAGTTCAGAGCAGTCTCCTGCCTCTCCTCTTTCCTAACTCCCTCTGACCTTCTTTTATTGCCGGCTGTAGATCCACGCTTTGCGTATCTAGCTAGACAACATTTTGTAAAAACAGGGACGTGTTCGGGGGGAAGAAACGTTCGTTTGTTCTGCGCGCGCGGAGGTGGAGCGAAAGAAAGGAAGAGAACAAAGAAGCAGGAAGAAGAAGATGAAGCGGAAAGTCTGATATGATTTACAAGCGCGATTTATCTTCGTTATTACGTGGAAAATCGCAAAAGTGAACACTATGTGGTCCAGGTTTGTATGCGCTACTTCTCCATACGAAGCAGTTTATTGCGGAAAATGACGTTAGACATATATTCACTCCGAAGTAGGATTCAATTTCTTTAACTAAAAGCACGTCTATATATCTCCTATTGTGCGAATAGGTGATGTAACTGTCTTGTGAATCGGGATAGTTTTTCGGTCTCCGTTCGGGTCCGTTTCATCCGCTATAATTTATGTTGCGTTAGACGTGGCCCATTAAATGGATTACGAACAAGGACAGTTAAGTATCATGCGCACGGCACGAGCTTCACCTGTGTGTAAAGGACCTGGCAAGTTGGATGATGGCGGGTTTTCGCATTCCCCGTACAGATGGATTTGTCGAGATTACATCGATAGGTGGGCAATACTTTGGAATTTACACTTTTACGACTCGTTATTAATAACTTCTTATATAACTTCTGTTGGGCAGTTTTGCAATGTTTACGGTTATTTCTAACCAGTTTGGAAAAATATCTTTATGGTTACGTGCACTGCAACCTGTAATATCCTGCGAATTTATGGCCGCTAATCATATCAGTCGTCGTAAGTTCAATTTTCGCATTTCGCTAAATCACCTGTTTACGACGTAAACTGTAATTTAATATGGTATTAGATTCGCTGGTTAGTTTTCCTAGCCTACTTCGAAAGCAATGAAGTTTTTTTTTCTTGTGTTTTAAGTTTCTTCTCCTTACTGTTTATGGGATTTTAGATAAAAACTGAGGTCAAATGAAACGATCGCTTTACTTCGATTAAAAATGTTTAACGGCACAGCATTTGTACATATAATTAATAGAGGAAGCCTAGGGAGTAGGTGGCTTGAATGAGGAATATTTAAGGTTTGCATACATAGAGTTATTTCTTCCTTTTATTTTGGGGAAACCAGCAAAAATATCCAAACAAGACGGGCTCCCACCCACCCTGCTTTCAAAGAAATTAGCCATGACATCTTGGTACTTCTCACATTTTTTCTTCCCCAGACAATGTTTACAAAACACACATACCACCTTTAAAAAAAATATATTTTTGAGAAGCTTTCTAGCTTGCGCTCAATGGCGCATTCAATTACAATGTGGGGGTTGGTAATCTTTGTGGTTATTCTGCATGCTTCGAAGTATTCTCCAGTTTCCACCACGTTTCAATCTATCTGTCCCTATTCTTGCGTCCCACCTTATGTAAATGTCCAAGGAGAACCAGTTTAGCATGGTCTTCAATGCAGCTGTTGGCATTCTTTTTGCGGCAGTAGTTGCGAGTTTTGTAATTGCTTGTTTCAAATCAAGGAACCATAGGTTAGCATAGCTATTACCACTGTACAGCCAGTGAATTGAATTTCCATGTTTTCTCAATAGTCGTTCGGGTGGTCATTAGTGGTCGTTTGCACTTGTCTATCATCTGTTCAAGATGTTGCTTCTATGCTAACTTCCAGAACTTCAAGAACCAATCGCAAAAATTTTGTTTCTTGACTGAATTATATTGTTTCGATCTGAAGTGTTGGGGGTTTTAGACGATCTACCTTCCTTCTTCTCGTAGAGTGCATCAGAGTGTTACTTTCGCAAGGTTAACTCTCAAGGTTTTCCTGTCTACACCACCCTCCTGTTGTTTTCAGAGCTCTTTGCATGAGTTCTGAAATAGTGCTTGCATCTTTCTGCAGTATGAGTATTGCAATATCATCGTCATACCCTCTGTATAGTAGGTCCTCATTGTTTAAAGTTACAAGTAGTTCGTCGATCACAAGGTTCCTAAGTAGGGAGGACAGAACTCCTCGTCCTTCCAATATGGCCCTGATCCACTTAGAGATAGTGTTTTTCCACGCCACGATTGCTGGCAGGTCTTATCATTGATTTGAAGGAGATATCAACACAGTTCTGTTTAGTTCCACAAATATCCACTTTCACTGTGTGGCAGCTATTCATCTCTTCAGACCCAGGGTATCAAATATAATACTTTCTCTTTCTCTCTCTTTAATCTATGCATTACCACGTCTTCGAATGTTTTGGGATCAAAGCACTAGAGTGCCTATTGTATCGCATAACATCACAAGAAATCATCTGTAGAAGGTAATATGGTTTCCGCAGAAGAAAAGAGCTCTCCGAAACCTCATTTCAAGAGTACAAAACAGACGTTTGCTATGGTTTCAATTGACGAACAGATAATACCCTTTGCTGTCCATGTCTTAATGAGGCAGTTTGTAGGTGGTAAGCCAAACCCAATAAGGCTAAAAAGCTTCGTTATGGCTATACCCACTGGAATCCACTGGTTTTTTACTAGGGTGAAGGCTCACCAGTAAAATCAGTATATCTTGACTTAATTTTTTTTTTGCGAAATAACTGGTAGAAAATCAAAAGGAAGAAGACATAGAAGGTCATGAAATAGTAGATGGTGAACAACCATAAAGCAAGCAAATTTTTCAATAATACATGACTTTTTAGTTTTCCGTGGGTCTGAAGAGGTTAAGCCAGACTGGAGCATATTGCTCGGTGGTAGAAGTCACTAGACTAAGGGCTGATATTCTCAAAGTAGAAGCTCAAGACGCCCACATACTTTGGAAATCTACTGCGCCTTAATAGTGAGTTCTCGAGGTGGACTCACAGCTCTATGTTCGCCATACTGTTATTTAGGTAAAAACAGCTAACCTCTGTATTGCTCGGGTTTGCTTGAAGTACTCAGGCACGGAAACACTTTGTTAGTTTACTCAGGTCGTTTTCCAGTATTCTACCTATTATGTCTATGTTGTATCGCCAATACCCAGTCCTCAGCTTATCCAGACTTTGTTGATTCTGGCCCAGACATGTCTTCTATGTATATAAAGGCTAGACTGCAGCGGAGCCAGCACAAATCCCCCTGAGGGAGCCCTGCCGCTCTATAGAACTTTTCTGATGTGTTGGTTTTATGCAGCCTGTTGTTAGTCGATAGATTCCATGGCATGGACAGATCTGGATGAAACCGAGATGTGGTGTGTTCCAGTTTAGGTGCCGTTCCAAGAGACACACAGTTGTGCAGGTGTTGGTTGGCTATTACTGGGAGCCAGAACGCTTTCTTGGAGCCTGGAATCAGTTTTCTGTCTTCTTCTTCTCCATCAGTTCTTTTGGCCTTCGAGAGTGATGTAGAACTGCTTGTTCTGCATCATTCACCGTTTTTAAAGTTTTGGCTTAAACATCCTATGGTTGACTGTATCATATGGCGAGCCGAGGTCGATCAGAGCCAGTCTTGTCCTTGGCCAGTCCATGTTTCCTAACTGGAAATCCAAATATTAATGGGAAAAAATAAATTTTCACAAACCTTTGGTGATTTTCTAGCAAATTAGTTTCGATATCTTGGTACTCCATATTGCTAGCTCTAAAGCATTCCTGGTACGTTCAAAATCTTTCAATATCTTTATCTTTGAACAGGTTTCCAATTTGTGGACTAAGGATTATTCCTTTGCACTTCTTCGTGTCAGATAGTTTTGGAAAGTAGAACTTCAGCATTTAAAACTGTTGCTTCCATTTTTTAGTACTTCCACATACTGTTAATGCTAATCCGTGCTGAATTACTTGGTCACCTCAAGAACATGAAAAGCCGAAATTTTTGTGAAATCTTTTTTGTAGTTCAAATTGCGGGGATGTAAGCTTAAGTTCACCACAGATTTGCCAATGATAATTCGAATATTGTATAAGATTCATACTTGACAGACTTCATATGTTTCTTTTGTGTTTGCAGAACAAGCTAAGGGAATTAATGATTTTGGGTTGCCATTATAAAGTAAAACTAGTTTGAGACCTTTAATACTCATTTCACACAAAAATCCATTTGCATCGCTGCATTAACAGAAATGTCTTTCAACTTTGTACACTAAAAATAATGCAACTTCATATAACAATATGTCACACAGAAAACCTATAATTGTATATTACATAATAGTACAGTTTTTGCCACAAAACCAACGGTAAATTAAATAAAAATACTACCTACGCAATTGCAAATCTAAAAATACAAATTCCTGATATCTTAAGCTTATAATTTATTGCGGCAAAAAAGTAGAATTCAAGGTGAAATTGTAGCATAGGATCGTTTAGTTGTAGCCGATGTTGGTTCATGGGCGGAAAAGTTATGTCTAACAAACATGCGATACCATCATAAAGAGACACTGATAAAGCAATTGAATTTTAATGATTTTCGTACACATACGCCAATTACAACTGGTTGTATTTTCCTCTAAAGCGTATATTTGCAATGATAAATTTCTAACATTAATGGGTGTATATTTACATTCGCGTTGCAAATCCTCGGAAAGGTTAAGCTATATTTAATAGTGATATCACCAGTATAGATATGTATAGTTCTGGCGATCAATATGCGGGAAAACTACTGAATGAATTTAATGCGTTAGTAAGAAGAAAATTATTCCGAAAAATGTGTGACTTACCAAAGGAACATCAGGATTGATGTTATCGAGGGACCTTTCCTGAGTACCCAGTAACTAGTCCAGTAGGAAGTAACTGACGCGCCCTAGTTTCTAAAAAAAAATCGTTCTTTTTATATCCTTTTAGTTGGTCTCTATATAGACAAGCGTGCGTAGCGCTGTGGATTGGATGTACGCCTACCACCCTGTTTGCTTGCGCGTTCCATTCCCACAAGTGATTTTTTTTTTCATACTATTGTGCACAATATTATATTATAATGATTATGATGATGATTGCATCAAAATTATTAGTAGTAGAGAGAGAGAGAACAAACCTGGTGTTCCCCTTGTTAGTTAAGAAAGTCTGAAGCAGTGACGCATAAGCTATGTTACGCCTGATTTCAAGAACGAGAAGCCGTGCAAGAAGATGTATAAATTCTTCTGCTGACTCCCACCTCAGAAAGGAAGATGATGATGCTCTTATCAAATTACGTATAAAATAGCTATAGTTGGACAAAGATAAACCACTTGGATAGGAAACATCAGGTGAAATTAGCGGATCAGAAGGATTAGGTGAAAGCGCCTGTAGTAAGGACGGACTCAAACTGGTATACAGACGGCTCCAAACCAAATATGGCGTAGGAGCTAGTGTATAAGGAAAAAAGCTTGCTATAAACTTCAACAAGGACACAACGGTGTTTCAAGCTGAGTAGCAATTTATCATTGCGTTAGGAAATTAGAAAGATGGACCGAGCCAGGTAAAAGCGTTCCTACTTCCTTGGAGAGCCAATCAACACTTAAAGCGCTTAGTTCAGGAAGTGTTGCCTCCAATCTGCTGACTGGGACTTGTGACTAACGTGAGCGCCTTAAATGTGGTGAGTTTCCAAAGGAAATTAACTTTGTTCTAAGTTCGCAGCCACTGAAGCAATGTTGGCAGGCCTTACACAGCAAAGTGTTGATGGGGCAGCCATCCCAGCAATTAGCAGCGGATGTGCTGGCTCTTAACGGAGTGATGAGTCTGCTAACAGGAAACGGCTGTCTAAGGAAATATATGCATGGAATTAAAATCTTTAAAGACGAACCTAGGAGGAAACAGCCTACCACACTGCTGCATTGGTACAACGGCGACTAACTTGATGCAAAACCTCATCCGTACCGAGTGTCCAAATCCAATCAAATCCCAGCCTCAAGAGCGTGAAGTGAAATAGGGTGCATATGATCTGGCCAGAGAATGTTCATCCAGGCCACTCGTCGGGGCTAGCCCATCCTTCGGCAGCACCAAATAACAAATCAGAAAGTCCATTAACGAATGGATACACAACCTATCCAGGGAATGGTGGCAAAGATCGCCAGGATAAAAACGGGCAAAAAGTTCCTAAAGGAGCAGAAGCCTGGATTTATTTGACACCTGCTGGGTAAAGACAGGAAAACTCTCTTAAACAGCAGCTGCTAGATTTTCTTTATAGATTCCCTCTCGTTGTTGGAATTAGGTTTACCAAACTACTTGCCTTAGGAAAATAATTCAAAAAGGAATAAAGAGGTTGAGAACCGGAAGCTCAGCTTTAAATCAACGGCTCCATCCCATTTGAATTCAAAAACTTTGGATGTTCATCTTTCAAACTTTTTCTTTGCTATTGCAAAACACTCTAACAATAAGATTTCGTGCTGGCCCTCTTATTTTATAATACAGCTCCTTATGCCAGCAAGAAGTCACCAAAAGCACAGTTTTGACAAACATTCTATATCTGGATTCTAGTATTTCTTTTACCACCAGAAAATAAGCTAGAACAATTGATCATCCACGTTGGATTCTCGCCTCAGTGTTCAAACGAAAAAGAAATCAAATCCCAGTCACAACACCATGAAGAGAAATACAGCAGTAAACGATCTGACCAGAGGATGTTTATCAAGGCCATTTGTTGGAGCTGGCCCATCTTTCGGCACCACCAAATCATAAATCAGAAAGTCTATGAACGAATTGATACACAACCAATCCATGGAATGGTGGCAAGAATTACCAGGACAAAGACGGGCAAAACAGGAGCAGAAGTCTGAATTTATTAGAGACCTGCTGGGTTAAGACAGGAAAACTGTCAAAATGATAAATAGTAGGTCTGTATACAACACAGTCCTAGCGTAAGATGCCATCTGCAGATTCTGCAAAAAAAATACAAAACAAGAATTAATGCCTATAGTTATAGAAATATGTTCTTATATTGCAGGAAATAACTTAACAATTGTATCACACTGTCACTCATCTGCATAATAAACGTGTCAGCGGAACAAATATACTTGCAACATTGTTATCGGCCTTCACAAGAACACCATTTGGTTTAATTACTATTTCTACGGCTTCGCAGTCTTCGAATCAGCTCTTTTTCCATTCTAACAGCACAGATACGAATTTAGGTTAATTCTCTTTAATTTTGGGGCGTGTCTAAACTCTCTCTTGCCTGATTGCAGCACAGAATGAGCAAAAAGACGAATCACAAAGTAGGTTCGAACATTAAGCTTCTCCGTCTTTATTTAACTATACATTGTCGTCCGTGTACTTGCTTACTATATTGTATTACATTCGTTACAACTTCTTTGTGATCGAGGTCTTGGGTACTACTCGCCGTTTGATATTGGCGCGTTTTACCGATTCGTGAAGTTGTTTTGCACGCGAACACAGCGCAAACAATAAACAACCCAGCGAAATAAATCAAAGCGAACAAACGAAGGCACAATGAAAATATTTATGGGCAATACTGTTAGGATTATGGTCTCGGTATGTGGGTAACTTATAGCAAAATAAATTATTGAATTCCATATATACGACGCTCGCCTATCTCTGGAAATAGCAATTAAATTTATCTCTTTCGGTGTTGTAACACAAGGCTGTACGTTCAAAAATGTATGTTTGTTTCTATGTCCGGCATCTTTCTATCGCCATATTAGTCGATACAAATGGGCAAGCACAAAAATTGTCGCATCAGAATGCGGAAGCTGCCATCAAACTGTATTTTCTTTTGAAATAAAGTTTAGAAAGTAGAAGATTAAAACGATTTAGTGTCTTCGTCGTATATCTGCTGCTATCACTTAATGCAAGGCCTCGAAGTTTGTGCACTAATAACGCTTAACATAAATAATATACGCAATAGATTTAAAATAAGATAAAAACATGGTTCTATCAAGTAGAGGAGCACATCCACCAGAATTATCAGAAACAATGTGAAGGCATTTATCGGTTCGTATTTTAACACCGTAGCAAATTCTTTTTATGGGCACTAATCTGTCTGTATGAAGATATGTAGACATTCTTGAAATTGCTGCTTTAATGCTTAGTAATTAAAGTTATATCGAAAGTAAGAAATAATGAAAGAATAAACGGCATTCGCGGTTGTTAACAAGTAACAGTTCTCATAAAAGAATTAATTTGAAAATATATATTGCGTTGGAAGCATGCAGCACATCTTTGGGCAATCCAACAACATTTTAGATTTGCAGTAGGTACAGGATTAGATTAGACTAAAAGCAGATTGATTGAAGTTGAGATCTCTTCTATCTCTTTTAATGGCCTATAGATACATAGTTTTCCTTGATAAGCCATCAGCAGCTTTCTTGCCTTCACACCCCCAAGATGAGATGGACAAAGTATTCGACTTTTTAAGAGAAGATATATTTGGAGTGTTAGTAATTCAACTTAGGTTTCTTATAACGCGCTTCACCTATGAGCTAGAAGCCAAAGATGAGATTACTCCTAGTCTTTTAGGCTGTAATAATGTCTTGTGGCTGTAAAGTATTCGGTAATCTCGGAAAATATCTCAATTTTCCTGCAGTAGTTATACAACCTGGTCCTTCTCCGAAATGATCTTCCTGCTGGGTAACACGTGAGTCATAGGATAGAACTATGAAGTACCTCTATAGCTCGGGCAATAGTCTTCAATAAGCCAGTCATTGCAAACTTTTTTTAAGTAGGTATATGAAAAAGTCTTTAATAAATACAAAATTATGCCGGAAAGAATTTATAATGCCGATTAGACGGGAATATCACCACCACAAAATCAACCAAAAATATTTGCAAGCAAAGGAAAAACGCATCTGGGTACAATTGCTGGTGCTGAAAGAGGAATACACCTAACAGTAGTTTGCTCCACAACTGCTATAGACAATTACGTCCCCCTAACTTTTATTTTTCCGCGGAAGAACTGGAAAGAAGGTTTAATTGAAGGGGCTCCTAAAAGATCCCTCAGGAATCGGGTTTCAATCAATTCCGAATCCTTCGTTAAGTGGATGCAGCATTTTAAGAAATTCAGCCTTGCGCCTAAACAATTACCTATCCTCTTAGACGGGCACGTCAGCCATAAAAACTTGACCTTTAAAAGCATATTTAAACAAAGAAGTTGCGAAAGAAATTAGATCAAACGACGGGAAATTAATTAACAGCAAGAGTTTTTCTTACAGCATATGAAAGAGCATAATATGAAAGGGCAGATCGGTTTGATCTATCGGATGATACCCAGGCAACTATAGCAGAACCTGATACTGCCAATGAACTATGTGAGGAAGAAAGAACGCCTAATAACGGAAATGGTATTACAAATGAGGAAGGCCTTGCTTTACTAGCTCTTGAAGTCCCATCGCATCAACATCTAAAGCATTGACCACAAAACGGAAAAAATCTCCGAGAATGCTAACCAGCAGCCCCTTTGTTGAATGAATGAAACAAAAAGAAGCCGAAAAAACGGAGAAAGTAAGAAGGCAAACAACAAATCGAAATTTCTTGATGAAAAATTAGACACGTAAGACAAATGAGATGCCTTTTCTTTATTTTATGGAGAAGCATTTTCCAGATCGAAAGGAGAAGAGAAGCGGATAAGATGTTGCAAGTGTACTGAATGGCCCACATTCTTTGTGCTGGTGTAAACCGAAAACCAAAATTTACATTTGTGATGCTTCAATAACATATATATGCCATTTTCCACTATATTATTTTGATTGAATAGAAATTTTTTGTTACATATTGCTATGGTTCTGTTTGGTGGAGTTTCCAAAACATAAATATTTGGCGCCCAACGTGGGGCTATGACGATGCCAGTTGAGAGTTAAACCTAATTTAAAAACCACATATTAAAAATGGCATCAAACCAAGAGGAACTAATAGAAACCCCAATCAGGATGGATTGGAGGGAGCCACCAGTGGAGTTCAGTAGCGAGGAATCAATTATGCAATCCGGAGAGGGAATCACAAGGTCTGTAAGCAACGGAAGCGTGGACGAGCGAGGACAAGGTAATCAGTTGAATTTGATTTTAAATATGGTGAGGGAAGAAGCCTGAGAGAAAGAGAAACGCCCTTGACGACTGACCAAACCCGTTTATGCTTTGGAACCGCCACCAAACAGAACTATAGCATACATATTTGGCGCCCAACGTGGGACAAAATGTCTTTAGATCTTACGCTCAGCGACAGTGAATGATTTACATACAAACAGCGTATTTGGTATAACAAAATAAACTTCATCATCTCCCATCCTTCTTTTCCCATGCGTCCATCTCATGCAGTTTTTTGCGCCTATACAGTTCCGCTCCAAATTATTCGCACATCAAAATTACGCGTCCAAAACGTTCCTAACTGCATTTAAATTTATTAAGTGTTTTCATAAAATTATTAAATTAGGCAGTGTTCCTAATATTTTGGCCAGGTACAGTAGTAATAAAAAATGGTATGCCATTTTAGGCCAGTTTCTCCTAGAATTCATCAAAAATAACATATCCATCACGTAAAATAACACAGCAGCTACATCTATGATTATTGCTGGTTTTCCTTAATTTATGCTACTACTGCGAAGTTCTAAATTACATTTCATACTAAACAAATCTAAACACGTCTTATGCAAACATCAATATAGCATCTATAGATTACTTATAATTGAAAACTGAACGAAGCTAACTATGTATATAGTAAAAGCAATTAAGTACAACTTTAAGTGGGCGGCCGATGGCAATGGTAGTACGTGAGGTTTACCACTTTGCTTCTATTATTATACCGCATTATATATAGATAAGTATGTGCGGTTCTGTCATCTATGACAGTAAAATAATAAGTTTCGCAAAACACATCGATACAGCATCGTGTTAAATCATTTTGTTGTAATACCGTATGTATACATACAGGTAAGATATGTACGCCAGCGTACACAGAGATAGTAGAAGTCTGGGAATAATGAATGCCTAATATAGAAGTGACAAGTAAAGCCACTTGTAGAATTTAAACAAGATAGGAATTTCCTTTAAAACACCGAATTATTTATAAGTCACGCACCGCGTATAGCAATACAAGTGACATAATAATAAATGTCCGTCTGTATTTCATTATGAGTCACTATTATAAAACATCTTGTTACAATTTCCAGCATAAACTCGGCACGTCCGCGAATATAAATTGGGTAATATGAACACTTGTTGCACTTACTCCGTTACAAAAAAGGCATTATGCCAAAGTAATCGATAGTTAGTATATAAAATGCGGTACTATTTTATTGCGGTCCGACTTAAAGTGTTTCTCCCAACATAAAATGTGTAACAATATTGCCTATTACCTATTATCGGAATCTTTTTAATTGGCCATTCATGTGCAGATATAACATTTATAGCTTACCGAGTCGTAGCTTGAATACACCCTTTTATTTAATTATACCGTCGCGGTCGATTAAGCAATATGACGAATTAATCGGAAAACTTTCGTCTATGGATCAAAATGCTTACGTCTCGGTATTGTTCAATTGTTATCTCGCACATAAGAAATCTGCCGAACAAAACTACCGGCCTATTCAGCGCACTGACAAGTTTGCTCAATTAAACGTGATGAACGAGCTTGTTAAATAGATATCTAAGAGAGTAAAGGTTTATTGTTGTACACATCTGACATAATTCCAGTTAAAGCCAATAATACCGTTTTAATGCTCCAATTTTCTGCGGCACTAGTCTAATCGATAATGAAAGAGAATTGCAAATTGTGAAAGCTTTTCTTTGTCATTTTCAGGTCAGGCAAAACTGTCAAAATTTTATGTTTGGAACGCGAACTTTAAGGTTAAGGTGTTAATCATTTAACCCAAATTTTCCTATTGCTTGGCAAAAATGCATTATAAGATACTAGTTAGACTTCCTGATCCATCAACGATTGTAGGCTCGATCTAATGCTTCTCGTACTATTCCTGAATAATATGCTAGACAATCGTCATTTTGGAACCACATTGTTTGTCATACGTCCAAAGGAAGGTCGTCAAGTATCACTGGAAGTTCGTTCTGCAAAATCTTTCGAAATTTTTCACCATTTAAGTTCCCATCGATAAAACATGGATCAATAAGCTTATTGTCATTATTCTACACCAAATATTTAGATACCAAGGATTTTAATGTTCAACTTGGCGCAACCAATGGGGATTTTCGATACTCCAGTAATGCATGCTGTACCGTGATTTGTGAATGTTGCCTCGTCAGAAAATAATACTCTAGCAAAAAAAAATTGGGATTATCTTGTATCCGTTGAAGTGCCCATTGACAAAACCTCACTCATTGGAAATCATCGCCATGAAGTTCTTGAGGCATAAAAACTCTAAATGGATGATATTTCCTACACTTCAATATTTGGCAGGTAGTGGACTGAGAAAATCCTGATCCGCGAGCTATTTCTCGAGTACTACTGTGTGGATTATTAGCTACTGCAGCTAATAAAGCGATTTCTTTATTTTCTCCAGCAAATATTTTTCGGTGGTTACCTTTTCTAGGGTGTACAGTTCCTTCGCTGAAAAACTGTTGAATGACTCAGTAGAAAGAAGCACGCGATCCGATTTTGTCGGAAAAACGTTGTGAGTAAAGATTAACAGCATCATCGATATTTCTACCACTTTCTCCATAGATGGAAATCATTTCAATTCTTCCTTGTACTTAATGTTATAGCCTTCATTACTGGTCAAATATTCAACACTAACTAATTTGTATTGGATTAACTCATACTTGATGACGTAGAATCCGAATCTGCAATACAAAATGGGGATTCTCTTTTAAGATTTCAAAATTGTCATCTTGCACATTCTTGTAGGTAACCACCATTTTTAGAGCTTGGGTCCACTTATGTCTTCTATATAATTAAGATTTACTTTTATAAGTTAACAATCCACCTGCTTGCATAACCTCAAAAGTACGCCATTTAACTTGCATTCATCTGCTTTTCCTTACCCCACTCCTATATCTTTCAAAAATCTTCTAAATAAGACAGTTAGTTTGAACCTACATTGCACCAGTTTTTATGGCTTCCACTACCTCCTCTTCCTTCCATATATACTTTTACACAGTAACCTTCCGAAATGGTTAACAAAATCTCATATAGGCCAATTAGCCTATGCTCATCTTGCACATTCTTGCATCACCACTTTTAGAGCCTGCATTACCCGCTCATATGTATATATAACCTCAAAAGATCATTTAACTTGCACTTATCTGGTACTAGATGTCACCACCAATCCTCCCCCTCTTCTCGTGCAGCTAAATTTTGAAAGAATGCGAAGAATGCTACGATTTTAAAACATCTACTCGGTGTTCTTCATCAGTAACAGTTTTTCCTTTGTAAGCGCCTTTTTCCTCTTTGGATAAATTTTATGAACTGTCAAAGTGAACAATTAAATAAACTCTCACTTTGACTTTTATAATCCCAAGTCTAAGTTGGATTTGGCCTGTTTTCAAAATGAAATTTAAAGTCTAATACTTCATAGGTACCTAAACCAAAATTCCCATAGAACTTTGAGTAAAATGAGGAGATGCTAATTAAAATAAAAAAAGTTAAAATAATTTGAATATCGCTATCGCCTACATTTTCACTATATTTCTAAGTATTAATGTAATTAAAAATTGTATGAGTAAGGATTTTTGTTTAATTTGAGATTCATATGCAACTACACAATTATACTTAATTCAAGCGATCATCTATATATTCCTAAATTGATAATTTTGTAATGCGATCTTACCATGTTTTGAAATAAATAAATATGGTTAAATCGCTATCGCCTACATTTTCATATTTCTAAGTATTAATGTAATTAAAAATTGTATGAGTAAGGATTTTTGTATAATTTGAGTTTCATATGCACCATTTTAAAAAAATATTTTAGTAGATACGAACTAACCTGTATATTCTCATAGGTACATACAAGAAAGTCTATACAACTAAATCTTGTAACAAACTATTATTGATGTTATCTGCAGTTTAATTTTACTAGCCTATACAGATACATACAGCTCATAAATATAACTTTCCCTGAAATCTAAAGATAGTGCACATTTATAATTTGTGAATATGTAATGCATACATTGCTATGCAGCACTAACAAATTTAATTGCCGAATATAACTGTACGACCATCCAAACTAATCGCAACCTAATATTAAATTTGATGTATGCAATATCTATTCGCACATTTAGCCTAGAGGAAAATAAGCGAATGTGTATGGTTATTTATTTCTACACTCATCCTCAGAAAAATTTGCATGTAAATTGAGAGATTTGCTTACAGACGCCTGTACCCATTTTGAGTATTCGCAAATTTTTAACACAACTTTCTAAAGTTTTATAAATCTTAAATAGTCTCATATACCCAGTGACATTAGAAGTGTTACACCCGAAATGAATTATTTGTTTAACTGATTTTTTGGCAATGTGATAGTTTTACATCAGCAATGAAACGATAACATTTTATTAACATGTAATTGACAAAATGAGGTGGTCAATATCTGCTTGTGGCACCTCGTTCCAAGCAACATTAACTTCGTTGATTAACTGCGCAAAAGTTTGTGGAGGATGGTGCAAAGTGGACAGTCTCCCCCAGTTCCCCCAGCCCCATGATATCCCACACATATTCGATGGGGTGGAAATACTGGGAACGGTAAAAACATTAACGCCTGCTTCTTGGAGAAAGTCTATAATTTGACGAGCAATATGAGGATCTACATTGTCTTGGTGAAAAAGGACGTATGGATGGCCATCTAAATAAGCTAGTAAAGTGGTTTGTAGGACATCATCAACATAACGTGCAGCTGTCATACTGCCTCGAATAAAGAGAAGTGGAAATCAGCTACCATAAGCAATAGCCCCCAAACTATTACTCCAACAGACCTATGTACATGCCTCTCAACAGGAAACCCAATATGGCGTCGGTCTCCACGCCGGCGTCGTACCCTTCTACGGCCATCATGCATACCTAGATAGAATCGCGATTCGTCGTTGAAGACGATATTGTCCCATTCTGCTTCCTAATGGTGCCGGCCTCCGCACCAGTTCAAACGTTGACAACAGTGGTCCGCAGTCAAAGGAAGCACGAATTGTATATGAAAAAGTCCAAAGACTCCAATGCGCCCATATAGTGTAGCTACGCATAGTAACAGGTCTACCTTGTTTTCCAAACCATGCTAGTTGTTTGAACCGTTTGAACTGTGGTACACCTCGGTTGAAGTATCAATGATATAAAGTTGAAATTCTTATCATAGCATGCCTTAAATATACTCATTTTAGTGTCTAGAAATCAATTTGGACAGATTACTCCTTCTGGGTGTAACACTTCTAATGTCACTGAGTATATTTTTATTATTTGCAGACAACATTTAGAGGAATTTATTGTAATTATTTCTTTAAGTAAAAATTGCTTGTTACTTTTACAACAATTTTATTACCGGTACTTATTGGCGATAGAAATTACTTCGCTAAAGATTGAATCTTGGATGAAAATACTTAATCACATTAAGGCTGTCAAGTATAAAGTTACATGATAGCATCGATTACAAATTTATTATAATTATCCGTCTCTAGAGATGTAAGTATGCTAATAATGCGATGTTATCAAAGCTGTACAGAATTCCTAGACTGTATCGTAGACAATTGTCAATCCAAAAATTTATATTCTCCCTACATAAAGTTTATGAGAACGGTTGCTGACGCACTTGCTAATTGTTTTGTGGGAAATGCGAGATATATGTTTCACTTGAAATCACCTGTATTGTTTGAAGTTTTATTGTTACCGTAATTACATCAAATTGCCTATTCAGATCTCGTATATTTTCTGAGTGAACCTACTACACCTTTTATTGATAAAAGAAATTTATTGTTAGAAGCGGTGCTTTATCGTCTATTGTTGCTTTGTGAAACTAGGAGAAAGAAAATTACAGATTACTGGATTACAGATTAGTAGTATCCAGGATTTAATACGGATAATCATCTGGTTATTAATTAAGCACTATATAATTAACTTTCAAACGAACTGGATAAGACACATATTGCTTTGCTGACGTCAATTTCTTTAGAGGTTACCTAAAGAAATGAGATCTCCAAATTCCAGTGAAAAGCATAGCTCACGTATCATAAACCTACTAATTAATTTTGTGTGACAGACTAATTAGGTGTGTATTCCTATCAAAGACCAATATGAAACTAACATAATCTCTAATGATTCTTAATCAATAACGTGGGTGGTACCTGCATATGTAAGCAAATAAAAACTACACTTACGAGAACCATATAACTTAAATCAATGTCAAGGTGTTTAGCTGTAGTGTTTAGATCACGACTATTCTGTTAAAGAAAATTTACACTGCACTTGACTTAAGAATTCAGTTTAAACAAACAATTTCAGGGGGACTATTCACGTGCTTAAGCATCAAATTTCATTCGCCATTGAGTTCTTTGGATTAGCTCACGTTTTCACGTCTTTTGAGTACATACATACATACACTAAGCTCTCGGTTATTACTTGTAAGTATTTGTGTTTTGCCCAATCATATAAAAACCAGTAAGACACAGAACATTTTTGTTTTATTTATGTAATATTTAATATCAAGGTAACTTAGTTTTATGGCCCTCATAAATCCATAAATAAACAAAGAAATCTTTACCCCAAAACAACAAAGAGTTCTATTCCATTTAGTACTGGTGTTAATATATATTGCTAGCAAGCGTAGGCTCTACCACCAAAAATCCAACAATGGCAAGATTTAGGAATTTCAAAATGTAGGTACCTTGCATTAGCATTAAAGATGGCACTATTCAGGGAAGGTAGCAACCTTCAGCGAAGTACATTATTTCTAAATTTTCAATTTTATACCACAAACTGTTTGCGTATTTCCCAGCACATGCCCCACAACTTTTTATATAGGACTGAGGTCATTGCTGTAACCTGAACAAGAACCATTTTGCTACCTTGTACATGGATTGGACAACTATCTTTTGGAAGGATAGGTCACATATCTATGTTCTCTTGTTATACGATTTTCAATCATTAGCAGGGCTCCAAAGCTACTTTGCAAAAAGCCGTGCGCCCGTATTTTTTACACACGCACACCATTGCTTGCATCAACTTTTTCATTTTTTTCGAGTCACATGGTTGGGTTTTAGGTTTGTATGCCCCCAACCACACAAACGAACATGACTGAAATACATGTAAGCTAAACTTGTTGCCAAAAGTTGGTATCATGTATGTAACATATGTTCTAGTACAATCGCTACTTTTTCTCTCTTATGCCTCAAGAAAAAACAATTTTTTATAGCAACTACGTGGATTCTTAAGCTTGCTCATCGCAAACGATGGGAAGCACTATGAACTGGAATCGGAAAAGTCTACTGCTTGTATGGTTGAAGAGAAAAAAATATTTTCGATGATTTTCAATGGAAATATCTTAATCAAGTTTACAATTTTGTTCTTGTTGAGTAGGATGCAGTGGCTATAATTCAGGACAATTTTAGGCAATCTCAACGCTTAATTTTGTTGACAATTCGTTTACAATTTGTAATAATCTGACCAAATTTTGTGTATCCATTGGCAACCAAAATTTATTGCTGCAGCGTAGTTGATACAAAACACAGCATAAACACAGAATTTAAATTTGTCCAATCATAGTACAATCGTTGAACAATATATGGGTAAATCCACAACCACTTCTGTCAAATTGACAGATTTGACATAAATTTAAAAATTGATATTTCAGCTTTACGATTTTGTCCTAAACGTTATTACAAATGTGATAAAATTGACAACCTTTACAATCTCAAGCCCAGAATATAAATGTGAACATTAGTTAGGTAAGGCTATTGGCCGTCTAGGAAATCATAAATTCGGTCCAATTCAGTCATTTGGAAGTAGCTAACAAGTAACATCTGAGATCGGATCAGATCGGATTAATATGGGTAGGTACAATTTATTGGACGTCAATAGAATATTTGTGACATTTTTACTCCCAAGACACGACATCAAGTTGTGTTATTTGTGAATTTATATGAGACAATCCAAATAGAAACAATTGTTATAAAATGAAAAAATGGCCAAAACGGACATCACTGGGCTAAACCAGAAACTTGAAACCTCATAAATATTCTTGGTATTGATTACCAGAAATTGAATTTGCTTGACGTACATTAAGAATGGATTGGTGAAGTTTTCCTTCAACATGCTCGAGATTTCTTCCCAGAAAATCTTGAATCTGATCCAATAAGAATGGCAAATCGGAAAATTTTACACCCAGCTAGAGCCCAGGTAGTTTACCAGACTACTGCAGCAGCTATATCTCCTCAATAGGCTGGTGAGTTATCTTTTCACCACCTTTGACAAGTACCTACTAACTAGGTCTATATAAATTTGAATCATGCAGACCTTTAGATACCACGCCTTCAAAATTTTCCTGAATAGAGTTGGATTGGTTTTGGTAATCAGGTAATTAGGGGTTGGTGCAACTGCAATACCAGTAAAAATTTCAAATTCTGACAGCTGCCAAAACTTACATTCAAATTTTAGGTGTTTATACCTACTTATGTATGTATTTTTTAAATTATGATGCTCCGCCGGGACAGCACATTCACTTTTGAGAAACAATAGCTTTTTTACATCAGTTTTGCATGCCAAAAAATATTCATTTTCCTGCAAGTGTTTACAATTAAAATTTTCGTAAAATCACCTTTAATCGGCGAAGTAACAATTCTCTTGTTCTCATTATGTATCGACGATATCTGGCACCTTCGGAATGCCTCTCGCACCTCTCGATCACGTTTCAGCTTCGTCCCGACTCAACCCGTTTGACCGGCAACATTTAAATGTCATCTAAATTAGAATTTCACTAACCAGTTTAGTGAACGAAACAGACAGCCGAACCAAGTAACACGAGGAGACATCGCATCGTGAGGAGGCAACCGTGCGCAAATAATCTCGACCTGCTGAAGTAGCCAAAATTAAATTGATAAATTATTCCTTGCGCAATTATCTCGCCATTATCATTAGTACTGTCTATATAAGTACATATATACGGCCGTGCTATGTTACTGTTAAAGCCCTGAATGTTGGTGTGTGTCAGTCAATATTTACTCGCACTATACACAGAGCATCAAATTGTCGTCGTTTAACAGTTTGAAATAATATTTAAATTGTAAATATTGATTTTAGTAATAATGGAGCAGGACAGATGTATCAACTCAGCCACAAAAAAGTTTTCAGATTAAGACCATAGTAAGACATGAAGAACGGCAGTTATGTTTGAGATTGATTAAGCGATTTGATCTATGTATCTGGCTGACGTTTCTTAATGATGATTTCTTTATTTTAATGTGAATGTGGTCGCTAAATTGTTCGCGTTTTTAAACTAATAATGCGACATCCAAAAAATTCCCGCAAAAACCAATATTTTCATCATTTAATATTCCTAAACGATGTACCTAAGCATTTTTGGCTGCTCTTTCAACCTTTATATTTTTCATTGATATACCTTGAAAAAATATGGTCCAATAATCCAAACAGTTACCAAAACTCCAATTTTGTATGGATACAATGGTGCTTCCACAAAAAGGTGCGGATTATTTGCCTTCCACATTCTCATGATGAAACCATGATTCATCAGTAACATAACCTTTTCTAAGCCTGCATTATCAACAACAAATTGGTGAAAAAATTGTTGACGAAATTCATCTCGTTTTAGTTGCTATTCACGCTATATCTACACTTGTGTTCATATAATTAAGTTACAATAAACTGAAGATGCAAAAGATAAAAAAGAGCAGTCACTGGCGTTTATATGTATCTATGCATATAGCATAATAGTCTATCTTTATCACTTTATCAATACCATGCGCGAAAAATTTATGTATAGTGTTTGCTTTCCGCTCAAAGGGCGTTCCATCCACCCAAGATCAAGACGTGAGTTCTCACAGAATTAAATCATTCTCAATTGGTTAGACTGAGCAAGTCAGACCCTTTTCTGACTTCCAGTGAAATCACGGCCCAAATGGAAACGTATCACGGTGTGAAAAGATCAGCACAAACTCTCCCTAGACGACTGCAAGAAAATTTTTTACATGGGCCAATCGCACGATGTAAACCGGACGTGTAAAAGAAAAATATTAAGAAAAGAATGGGTTTTACCAAAGATCATTTGCACAAGGACCTGAATTTTTGGAAACAGATAGTTTGGAGTGATGAGTCAAAGTTTAACGTGTTTGGAAATGACGCGAGATCATTAAGACGACCACCACTTCAAGAACTAAAACCCAAATACACAAAGAAAACAACGAAGCACGGTGGTTCATCGGTAATGCTCGGGGGTGCTTCACTTCATCAGGCGTAGGTCCCATAATACAAATTCAGGGCAAAATGACGGGTATTGTGTACCGAGACATTTTAGACGAAAACTTGAAGAGACACTATACCAACAATTTGCCGCTAGCTTGGGTGTTTCAACAAGACAACGACCATAAGTACTGCTCTCTGGTCGTTAAATAAAATATAAAAACGCCTGAGTCGTCGGCGCAAAGCCCTGACAGAAACCCGATTGAAATTTTGTGGGGCATTATAAAACGTGCAGTTGCAGCGAGAAAACCATCAAATAAAGCTTCCTTGTGGGAGATAATCAAAGATCAATGGTACAAAATCTCTCCAGCCCAATGTCAATCTTTAGGATTTCCAAGGAAGTAATATCTGTATAAGAGGTAGTATCAGTTAAAAGGCAAATAATTTTGTTTTAATATACGTATCTTTTAGATGACTTAATTATGTCAGCACAGAGTACATGCTGAAAGAGAGGAATGTCCATTCTTTTGGTTTTCATAATAATTTTAAACTTAGAAAATATAGAAACATTTCAAATATGAACCCCATTACTTCAACTTTGTATTCTTTTTCTTTTTATTTTCCTAATAAAACCGTTTTATTTTTTGCAACTTTCATTAAACATATATGACTGACTTTATTATATGAGCATAAGTGTATGTCACCCCAACTTAGAAGTATTGCTCTTATGGATATTATACTACAGGTTGCCAAATTTCTAGCAGCAGGGTTATTTTATTTTTTATTATAGCTTAGCTATCCATCGTATTAATCTTTCAATTTCACATTTAAAATTCATATGCTTACCCGTTCAGGTTAGAAAACTGTTTTAAATCTGTACTTGCAAAATTTCGTAGACACAAAGATGCAAAGATAGGTAATGCTCATAAATAAAACAAATTCTGTTGAGCATTTTTCTTTAAATCACTAATATAATTTTACCTTGGATTATAAAACATTTACAGTTTGTGTACAATTCAAACGTAAGACAAAATTGACAAATTGAAAATTATTTCCATAAATGATCTCATGGATTAAGAAGGGGTGTCTGATGGAGTACCAGAAGAAAAGCTAGGCAAGAGATGAAAACTAAATTCTTTGGGATCGCCTTGAAATAAAAAAAAATGTAAGAAAGAGCAGTTATAAGAAAGGCAATTGCTATACCATTCATTACATGTTCAATATAATTTTGCCAATTCTGATCTGACTGATTTATATTCTTCTTCGATCAAACTTGGTATTTCCTTCGTTTTAAAGGAAGTATTGTTGTTCTTGATACAATTCCTGACCTGTACCCATACCATTGCAATAGGATTCAACGCATAGGGTGGCAAACGCAATATTGTATGTCCCATCCTGGCAGCCGCTTCGTCAAGCACATACTTATTAAAATGATGCTTGTGTACCGATACAATTTGTAGCTAAACTCGCTTTAGAAATACTTCCTCAACGGGAATGCTTTTCTCACATAACCAGTCTAAAACATCCTGTTTCTTAGAGGCTGTAGTTGGTATTTTTCTTGCTTCCGACTATGATAAGAAGCATTATCCATTACAATCACCAAGTTGGCAGGTAAATTAGGTAATAATCGCTCTAGAAACCAGCTCTCATATAGTTCTGCGTATACCTCATCGTGAGCATCTAACGTATTCTTTTTACAAATTATATTCGGCACCAATAACAAATCATTTCTCATTACGCGTATGAATAAAAGCATTTCGTTACCCTCGACCTTTTGGTGGATTTAGACCAATACTCAAGTCATTAATGAATATATTTCGAGTGGTAGTTAGAGTTGTGTCACTCCATGCTTTGGACACAAAGTGACCAACATTAATCCACGATTCATCAATACAATGTTTCTCCCTTTACTGCGATATCTCTTTATGTTACGCATATATTCATGACGCCATCTGATAATATCATCTCGGTTCATTAACATTACCTTCTTTCCAATTTTTTCAAATGTAAAGCCAATGTCTTTCAAAAGCCTGTAGAGCGTTGACCTAGAGAAATTAGGTACAGCTTCGTCATCACTTGTAGCACTTAATATCATTTCTAATGTAGGTGGTATATTACGTAAAATAAACTACGTACTTTACGTCTCACGAGCATTTGTACATACATGTTCATCGTATATTTGTAAGCGGGTGTTCTTGGTAGTGATGATCTTTGTTTTCTGCAGTTTTCCTTTTCTTTACCAATGGAATACACAATTCCTTTGTCTCAGTCCAAACCTTTGGCTGTCTCGTCAACTGCTTTGGAAACATTCATACTTTTCACAAAGTATGTAAAACAGTTGAAAATCATTTGTTTTTCTCTAATAGAAAAGGTTTCACCCTGTTGCTTTCTCTTACAGGCTTCTATTGTGATAACCTAGAATTTTGAGCCATTTTTCATACGGCAATAAATAATTATTTCGATTACACTTACAATAATTTACACTATTCACAATAGCAATAGTTCTTAAAAGAACCGTTTCACACAAAACTAAATAGAAATGGAAGGATATCTCCAAAAAATGCAAAGAGTACAATATACACGAACGATAACAGGTCGAAATATTCAAGTGATATAAAATATATGTCAAACGCTAAATAAAAAAATTCCCTAGACAAAAGCCGCCAAATGATTTTGCAACGTTGTTACGTGAAAAGAAGGATAATTATATGAGAATTTCTAGAAGATAGTAAGAAAGAGCTATACTCCATAAGACATAATACTTCGAAGTTTGGGTGGCATAGACTCATGATATACATTCCTCACCGAAAAATAACACAAAAGTAATAACACAGAGTTATTTTCAACTTGTCAATTTGGCTTGTGATTGTGGGTGACACTTTGGAGGTTAGTATAAATTCTCTAAGATCAGACGTGACTGGTAGGTCTATCTCACTCTTTCTATACTGTACTGTGGCATGATGAACGACGCAGCAACCTCTTATTCTTAACGTAGAGTATAAATTAGTTTTATTGTTGGGAGTTACCTGAATGTTTAAACGTTACGACCTGTGACAGAACTTGCAATTAAGAAGGTACATACATAAATTAAATATTTTGCCAAAATATCGATGAGGTCATACATGTACGGTACACGATTTTCTTTGACCTAAAAAATTTTAATATATTACATAACCTCATCGTTTAATTACCTAGAACTTGTTCTCGGTTGAAAAATTACATATTGCAAGTACTAAAACACAATCATATTAAAAGTTAGTTGAAGAAAATGTACCGGTTCAGCGAAAAATATCAGTCATGCAAGGTCTTAACCCAGATTAATGACTAATTAATACCGTAATAAAAACCAAAATATTCAAAACAATTCAATCATTATTAAATATCTAAAAATTTATAACCAATATAACAGTAATTCGAATTCAGATCGAACGCATTGTATAATCGACTTTCAGTATTAAATTCGTGCTTCTAGAACAAAAAAAAAACTAAGGAAGGTTATGCTTATAAGATTAAATTGAAAAATTACGGTCGCCGTGTGAAACAAATTACTTGTTTTATATATACATAAAAAAAAGAAACAAAACGATTTGAAATTTGTCGGTACATTTACAAGCTATAATGGGAACATAAATCGGTCGTCCTTTTATTATGCAGGTGAGCGATTAATGGTGAAAAACTCTAGTGTATCTAACGAGCCAAAGAATTCATCAAACAAATAACACGAGCAAAGCTTGCTGCTTTCTTGGAAACTCGTAATTTATAAAGTAAAAGAAAATATGTCCGTTCACAGATGAATTAGAATAATGCGGACATACTTCTTGCTAATCACATATATTTGTTAATGGAATAAGTACACTGAAATGTAATACGTTTTTTTACTTATTTTATCACAGAATTTATGCTGAACTTGAAAAAGGTTTTGAATCATACAATTGGACAACATTTCAGTGATATAGTTCTTATTTTCTTATTTCGGCATTTTTCTTTATTGTTGTTTTTTGAAGTAGAAAGCTTAATCCCTATCACACAAGTTTTAAATTAACTTACGTTAAAGTGAATGTAAATGTATGCCAACTAAATGTATTTAAGTAAAAAAAATAGCTGGCTACTCTATACGGCATACATCGTCTAAAATGAAGTCTGAAACTTCTATATACAATTTCTCTTAAAATCAAACTTCTGATAATTTCTAAATTTTGTAGGTCGTAAAAAATTGCAAAATTTGCATGTTCAAACTGGTTGCCTAAATGTTTATGGATTCCTAATAACAATTCACAAAAAGGGTGGTAGTTCGAATTGCTTGTGAATGAGAAGACATTACAAACTCGTTTCTAATATGCTCTATACATATACTTGAATTGTGAGAGGTCAAGCTATTTGCTACAGAACACCAACCAAAAAATTGTAATTCAATGATATCTTGCAACTGGAGAGGCCATCATTAGTTTATTATTATTATCCAGAAATCTTTGCGAAACGTTATTTCTAACGCGTTTACCACACGACGTCTGGAATAAAGAACAATTTGAATAAAATCAACTCACCAAGAGACTCTCCTGAATCTTGTGAATTCAATCCTGCGGACATTAATGTTAGGGAAATCCAAACCTTGTTCCACATCTCTGCAAAAATGTTTAGAATATGCACCAAAATAGCCCAACGTAGTAACTTGATTTGCTTCATTGTTTTTTTCGTGTTTTCCAATAAACTAAGCAATAGGTTTTACAATTATGAAAAAACTGAATCGGAAGTGGAGTAGGCTGGCCTTACAGGCTCGATTGATTGCTATATGTATTGATAAATGTTCCCCAAACACATCAATAAATTGTAAACGGAACTTTGTACTTTTTAAACGTCAAATTAACTTCCTTGTCCATCTCTTCAAACCAAATCCAGCTGATTATCTAAAATTATATAAAACCTACTAACAAATTTTGTTCTCAAACTTGTATCATAAAATTCCATTTAGGCAACAAAACATTTAGGCATATTTAAAATACAAGCTATACATATAACACTATTAAATATGTTTTCAATTCAAATATAGACTATAATTGGACGCACATATAGCCATCGCTTGGGTAAGCCAACTAGTTCAGTATGAACAGCAAACATAAAGATATTTAATTATTTGCATCAATTCATGGTCAAAAATTGTAGTCAGATCATGCTATACCTACTTAAAATATCCCACAATAAATGGTGCTTTTAAACAAGAATAGAACAACTTGTTATGTCTAAACAATACCTCCCAAATAAACTCAATATTAGCTCGTAGTGGCCCAAATTTGGGCCTGCATTTCATTATAGTTCAAAACCTCCAACCAAAAGCTAATTATTTCTTTCATATCCACATAAATTAACTTCGTAATATATAGGAGTATAATTTTAGTTACACACAAACCAACATTGATATAGGTAGTAAAAAAATTTAACTTCAATTATCTGAATACCTAGGTATACATAATTTCACCATTTTTGCGAATTCCAGATCAAGTTTTAAATATGCTGATCACATCAATTTGTAAGACAGTTTGCATTTTTACCTAAAATTTAATTTTTTTAATTCATACCATTACAATTTCGACGATTCTATATGTATTTACTCGATTTATATAATCCGCAGCAACCGATAATATAAAGATTTCATTACGCTCGTATTATACATACATAGCTACATATATTTCAGTGGTATTTAACGTAACCGTAAGGTAACGACTTTACAAATGTCAGTCAGTGTGTCGATATACAATGTTAGCGTATTTCTGTATCTCGAGAAATACTATCCGAGCATATTGTATACCTTTAAATTAGCCCAAGCGGTTAAGAGCACCATAGAGAAACCGGTTGCGTTCTCAGAGAACCAGATATTCAATTTAAATTAAGCGCTAGTGGTATATATTAATAGATCTAACTTCCTCGGGATTATGTAATTTGTATGTAGACATAGTTGCTTGAATGATCACCAAAGCTGGCTAAATTAGATGTATGTTTTCGGAAATATATATTTCGGGTTTTACTTTGATTTATATCCCGACGTTAATCAGTTCAATTTAAATAGTACCAATTAAAAATTTAATTATACATAATGAAATCAATAAATTTATTAAGTTTTATTACCGTATAAATAAAATAGGATTTTATTCAAAGTAGATTTCCTGGTGTAATTACGGCTAATGATAAAATAAATAAATATTTTGCGGAAATTAAGGTGAATTATGACTGCAGAAAAAAATGTAAGTGGTCGTAAAATATAATAAAATATGATTGCAAAGAAATCAGCACTAAACTACATAAATTTGTAAACTTAATTTAAAATTTTAGCGCCAATGCGTGACAGTGACGTCAAATTTTGAAGGTTAGTACGTATTTAGTTGAATTCAGAACAGTGTATATTGAGTAGAGTAGGCTTTTGTAAGTAATAAAATGATCAAATGTTGGTGCAACTGCAATGCTTCTGACAACTTCAAATTGTGACAGCTGTCAAACATAAATTCAAAGTATGAATGGTTCTGTTTTTAACCCTTCACTGCATGAATTTTTAAATTGAAGTGAACAAATTATCAAAGTTTTTTTGGTTTACTATTTAAGAAGAAAATTAAAACAAAATTGAAACACAAATTTCGAAATTATAGCAAGGAGTTTCTATTCCTCTCCAGTTTTTTCCATTCTGCTCAATTCTTCTTTGCGCTCTCTTTCTGTGTCCTGGCCACTTTTCCATTTTTCTTCTTGTAATTTCTACTGTTACGTGACATTGGTTGGTTCTTGCTCAGAGTTCTTTGGTAACGTTCGGCCAGAAAATTCTAAGGATTATCCGCAGGCATTTGTTCATTGTAGTATTGATAGTAGTGATTTGTAGTTTCTTTGCGAAAAAAGCTCCAAAAGCTTGATAGGCTTTCTTTATACTATTTGAGATGTCAAGTTCTCTGCCGCCCTTCCTGTCAAGCACACTTCCCAGATACCAAAACGTATCAACCTCTTCGATCTCTATGTCCTAACCACAGCTTTAATTTTGTGTCTGTGTCAGCTATTCTGATTTGCTTAGTTTTGTTCGCGTTTACTGACAATCCCGTTTCTGGAGCTTCCCTCTCCAGCTTGGTAACCATTGATTTCATGTCCGAGGTGGAGCTTGGTATTAGACAAAGATCATCTGCATATTCTAATCTTTTGTTATATGAGTAGTCCTACGTAATACAATTTTTGTTTTGGATGTCTTTATCCAGGATTTCATCAATGCACATATTAAATAGCAGAGGAGACAAGATGCATCCTTGTTTTACTCCCTTTCCTATGGTGATGTCCTTACTTATGAAGCCTTTGTGGCTTACCTTACAGGTGGCGTTTGTATACATCAATTTAACCATCCTAATAATTTTATCTCGAACACCATAGTGTCTCATGGTATCCTACAGCTGCCTTCGATTCATACTATCGAAAGCTTTTTAAAATCCACAAACATTAGTATCATCCCCAAGTTCTTTTCGTATGACTGCTTTCGTACGATCTATGTACATATTTCTCGAAGTTGTGCATAGCCACGAACGCATTATCGCATCGTCGTCCTCGTCAACTTCATCCTCGCTTTTAACTCCATTTTACCGTTACTTCTTTCAAGCCAACTCATCTAACTTGTTTTGTGTCAAGCCACAACACACTCATATTTGTTCTAATCGAATGAGTTCATACTAAGGCTAAAGGGGAGTTCATAGCTCTCCGTTTATCCGTTTGCGTTTGTACGTTGACCAATCACAGCACGTTATTTTTATGTGCTTCACAGTCTATCCGATAACGGATAAAGTTGATCGACGTTGAACTTTGTACGCGTCCGTTCATCCGTTTACGAAAAAAGTGAGGTTAGACCTGTCACAACAAAACGGTTAGTATAGGAAATTGATCTGTCATTAAACGTACGTTACCGACGCAACGCTATGAACCGCAAAAAAATGTTCATCCGTCAACGTGTCAACGCAAACGTACAAACGGATAGCTATGAACTAGCCCTTAGAATGTCAAACTTTTATCATTTCATACTTTTTTGCAAAAAAGGATACAATCGAAAGAAGAATGAAGAATTAATCAAAATGCAATACCCTCGATCGAAACATGCTAAATATGTACATGTTGATACATACTTGTTTTATACAGGGTGCGGCAAAGTAACCTTCCTATTTTTTGACATAAATAAAAAAAATCCAGATAAAACAATTCTATTCGTACCAACTTATTCTTTAACACGGCAAGTTTTTTTTACTTGGTTTTGAAAAGAATATCTGACAAATGGTGGCCGTGGCTGTTGATACACTGCTTCAAGGGAACATTGAAGCACTCGTGGACTCTCTAAAGCATCGTTTGAGGTATACGATGAATTTCCGGGCGAATTGCTTCTTTCAGGTCTACCAAGTTTCTGGAACGATGTTTGAACATCTCAGCCTTCAAAAGTCACAAGGCGTTAGGTCAGGGGGTCGGGCTGGCCACGCAATGTCCCTTTCCCGAAAAAGCAATTTGCCTGGAAATATTTCCCTCAAAATATTTATTGTCGCCCGAGCAGTATGCTCGAAAGCCCTCTCTTGCAATGCTGGTTGAAAATAATTCTGAATCATGTCGGCATATCTGTTGGAGGTTACAGTAACCGTAACGCCATCAACTTCAAAAAAATATGGACCGATGATTCCAGGTCGTGAGAGTGCACCACACAATTAGACGCTCACTATGAAGAGGTCTTTGGTGAATGACATGGGGATTGTTTTCACTCCAGTTAGGAAAATTCTGCTTATTAACATTGCCTCAATAAAAAAAATAATGGTGTCTGGTGGAAGACTTTCCAAGATGAGTTGACATGATTCCGTGCGATCTTGTAAGGATAGAAATCAAGATCCTTGTGTAGGATTCGACGAACACTACGGTCAGAAATTCGAAGGGCGGCTGCATGTTTACGAGCTGATCTTTTAGGAAACTGCAAAACTGATTGCCTTTCGGGTGTACAGGCACTAACAGGTCTTCCACCCCGTTTTCTCACACAACAAAATGGACTTTCTGTCCGGTACGTGCCGATTTCAACGTAAACTTCCCCCTATCTTGCGTCGACTGCTGCTATCCGCACTACTCTAAGTGTCTAGTTATGTACTTACTACCGACCATCGAAAATAGAGGATATTTTGCTGCACCCTGTATATTAATCAGGATACACATATACAGGTATGCTCAATATGGTTTCAAAACCTAACATCGTCAAGGCCGCGCATGACGTTAGTGCGAGGCAATTACATACATTTGAAATTAATTTAGGGAGAGGTTAAAATCTGTGGTTTTCTAGGCGGAATTTGTATTTAACAATTAATGCTTCGCAATGATGTATGCATAAGATGCGCGTCGGCATACCTGTATCTGTGTATCCTGATATTAATCGTATTCGATGGAATATTTATTATCAAATGGGCTTAAAACATGGGTGACATAACCTCACTGCACATAACTACAAACTGTCAACTGTAGTATAGTAAATAATTAAGTAAGTTCACATTAACATCAATATCTATGACAAATACTGAGAACTATAACGTTTTCCGTTTAGTACACAGCTTATTTATTCAATATTTGCGGCTTGCATCAGATATGAAACACTATATGCACTGAAGGCTTGAGTTTTAAATTTTTTATATGACATAACAAAAAGAACATGGCCGTCCCAGAAATGTCACTTTACTATTAACATAATAGACATCGTAAGTGAAACTAATGCTGTTAATGATATTGCTTATCATTAATATTATCACGTAATAAATATATTCAAATTGATTACAATTCTTGTTACGTAAATATTATATAATCAATCTAATCAACGCGAAAAACAATTCATATATTGTACACAACCCAGATATGTATTTATTTACTAGCGTCAAATGCATCCGGGTATGCAAAAGATAGAAAGAAAGCATTGACACATTTTTCTCCTAATGTTATTAAACTTTCGCGGCTGGGTTTCTTTAGGTAAACGATTAATAATGCATCTGCTAATACCAGTAGTGGGCAAAAGTTTGCTAACAGAAATTTCGCCGCAAAAATTTGTATTACGATGGTGTCAACATGACCTACATAGTTGCAGATTTATACTGGTTATTACCTGTTTGATTTTTTTCTAAATGCATTAGAGAATAGTACGTTGTTAATATTTTGCATAAATGACTGAGGAAAAAGCAGTTGAACGTATGGATGCCTAGTACCTACTTAAAACATACAACATTCAACAAAATCGAATCGAAACAACAGGAATTAAATATTGATGCAAGTAATAATGTAACGAGACTGGGAAGAGGAAAACAAGGCGCAAAGTCATGCTGAAAGTGGGCGTTGAAAATCGGTGAGTCGCGTGTATGGATCCAATATCTTTATTTTACGAATTGGTCGATCTTGAGACGAAAATAAGCGAGTTACTGACTGACACCGTTCAGCTACTGCTACTCTTATTTTAATTACAAATTTTGTTAGTTTTGTATTATACCGACAGGGATAAGAAAAAAAAATGTTGAGGAAGCCGTTGAGGAATCTGTAGCTACTATGATATTTGCATCTGAGAATTTATAGCACTGGTTTCAAATGTAATTTTTGGTGCTCCAAACAAAATTATTGAGATTATTAAGGCTGCTGTTGAGACAAAGCTGCTGAGCAAAGTAATCCCTATTGGTGTTTAAAGTTGTTTGCATTACACCCAAATCATGACAAATTTAGTTGGTTTTTCGTTAGAATGACAACCACAATAAACGTTTTGGTGAACAGAAATATCCACAATACACGTTGAAACTTTGAAGACCCAGTTATTATAGGGTAATGCAGCTATGCTGAAGAGCAGTGCATGATACTGCTATCATTTCTAATATATCTGCCACTACAATTGGAAAAGTTTTGCATAATAAAAAATATTCTGGTTCTAGCAAGATAGTGCTGCATGTTAGACACAATCGATAAAGCGGTCGTCTTTTTTATTGGGGGCAATTTCCTTTCCAAACTGCTTTCAGAAAATGGGCATATTTACTAGCCCCCTTCCTTTCCTCCATTCAGATGTTTTCCTGTGGGAATGAATACTAGAAAAGTAAATTTTATATTAATGGTACACAGACGTTTTTGGAGGTTAAAGGCGAAGAAATTGGTGAAGGCTAGAGGGAGGCCTGTCGTTGAGGTCATTTAAAGGACGTTGTTTTTCAGAAATCGTGTCACATACATGCATGACTTAGTAAATACATAGTTTTCATACAACATATATTTTGCCCTTCAAAAGCAACTGGGTTGGCTAATATTTTCTACAATTATGCATAGATACTTTAGACAATTTTAAATGCAAAACATTCTGATATTGTATAACAGTGTTACTTCCAAATTTTCATAAATTCGGGCTCTATTTTAGGCGAGATATTCTTGATAATATTTTCTTGGTAAAGCTTCTGCTTTAAGTCTTAAGAGAGTTTAAACAGGAAGTGAAATGATAGCAACCTATTTCTGTGGCTATCTTCGATAGCATGTCCTTCTAGTATCATATCATCACTTTGAAGCCCAAAAAGGCTGTAAGCCCTGAAGTGCGCCAGAAAATTGTGCAGTTATTCTTTTTGCACTTGCTTAAACTGGACAACCCTCCAGTCTATTTCAGAGCCAATCCAGTACTGTACATCCCAATCGTAATGGAGTGGCTGTCTCTCTGATGCACCTTTAACGCTTCTTCAATTGGGTTGAGGCTTCAAGAACGAAATCCTTTCCTCAGTCAGAGGCTTAGTTTCCGGGAAGATTTATGGACCGATTTCCAATTTCTCAGATTTATGAATACATCACATGAAGACATCACATTCGAACTTCTTCGTATTACTGTACTCCTACCTTTGGTTTGAACGTGAATTTTGATGCCAGCATCTCTAGGGTTGTCGTATCGGGTCTGAAGTTTGTACACTGTTCATACTTTATCCAAACACCAATTTGTCAATTCACATTCACGACACTGTCTCCAACTGACCCAAACTACAAACATCATTTCCATAATGTCTAACCGTCTATAGTCTTTGATAAAATGCAATTTCCAGTTTTTTTTCATATTTCCTCCAATCCTATCCAAACTGCTGTCTCTGAAGATAAAAGAACCCTTTAAAGGCCATATATGTAACATACGCCCATACTCATAGACAACTGGATCAGGTTTAGGCAATTGTGCCTGTGCTTCAAGTCAAGATTACTGATCATACATAATATTTCTCCACCTATGACTGTCTGAACAAGTTCTATGTATCCATATCACAACCAAAACTATTGAACATCGTTTAAAGAGCACAAATCCATCATAACAGCCAGTTAAATGTTAACCAAATTCAAAATTTATTTGAGAAAAGTTTGAGTGGGGAATTGCTTTGCATCTAAACTTTGTGGTGGTGATGATGGTAGTCTTTCCTATCTTTTATTTTCCCATTAATTCTTCAGTATGACGAAAACAACTGCAGATTGTATAACTTTTCACAATAAATAAAGCCGTCAGCTGGACCAGGTGTGAATATGTGATAGGTCTGACTAGAAGACCCCTTAGGAGGACGTGTGAGTTAAGGAAATCATTAAAGTCATTTACAACACTTACAATGCCTACAAATGTGTAACGTTTTGTACCAATTTGTGAAACATAGCTTTGTTTCACAATGTATGTGAATTTGCTATTACCATAGCAAAAAATCAATATAGTAATTCAAAATTGCAATCCACCACCCCTCCTACTTTTGAAATTTTATTATAAAAGAAACAATACCTGCAGTGTATGTATGTAGAATAACCTACCTTACTTAGAAAATTTGCAACTCCATTTAACACATTACTAAGATTATAGACATTCCTATTGAAAGTTTATCTTTAAACTAAAACTAGTTAGCATATCTGCATATATATTACATTTGCATAACTCAGCCATACATCATTAGTGATAACTATTTTACATAAACGATCTAATTATACATACTGTTAGTAATAATTTTCGATTTTTTCAGATTTGATCGCCTCTCAACATATAAGGTAAGATATGTATTATCTAGATATTAATTATTACCCTATTATTCTCCATATACGCTTCCGAAACCAAACATTACCGCAAAAGTTATGTCAGCGCAAGCTATTTGTTGTCGTTTAGCGAGAAAATTGTTTTACGCATGCCATTCTTAATTGGTATCGGTTTTATGTCGGGACAAAGAGAGTATATTGAGGAGGAATAAATTGTTCTACCATAAAACGGTTAATTATAATTTACGTATAATTAAAATTGTAATTTAAGAATGTGACTTCACACATAATTCTTGTCACTCACTGTTGTTATACAGTATTGGCCAAAACTAAAGCATCCCCTTCCACAATTGTAATTAACGCCATTTCTATAAAATAAAACGTCATAGAAATTTAAATATATTTACATTTTTTGTTTACTTATTATTATAGTATTAGCAAAGCCTAACAAAAATTGTTCGTCAGTGTTAATATAAAAAATGTGAACGGAAAATGTAATATCTCAAAATGTGATGGACAAAACTAAAGCAGCCCCTGCTTAAATCAAAAATTAATTTAATATTTTGTAGCAAATCCTTTACTTTGTGTAACGGGTGCACATCTTTTTGGCTTCGAACATATCAAGTTGTCAATAAAACAGCCGCTGATTTGTTGTACTTCTTTAACAGCTTCAAATAATGCCACTTTTGTTGTACAATTTTCTCTATTAATTTTCATATTATAAATAATAACACGGCTTTAATTGCTCGCCTTCTAATCGTTCTCGCACTAATTGGTAAATTAAATTGGTGTTTCAAGTTATTGGAAGAAATAGTAGGATCATTTAATCCATGAATCGTCTTGTCTTGTAGTTTTTCATGGCCTTCTACCGGCATGTATAGTAGAAATGCGACCGGTCTGTTGAATTTTTTTAATTAGCCGCAGTATCACTGATCTGTTTGCTGAATATTTTTCACTTAACTTGTGTCTGGATAAACCGCATTTTCCCTCACTAATAATTTTATTTTTAAATTCAATTGAATACGTATTTCTTGCCATTTATATCGTCTTAGCCGTATGTACAACTCTGCAATACTAACGAACAATGATCTCATCAATACATTTGTCTATTTTGTTGGATGCAGTTGCTGATGTGGCATTTTACGTGCACTCCACTAATATCCTGCATTCGATCTGACAGAGGTGCTGTTCTTTGAAGAAAGTAAAGGGGTGCTTTAGTTTTGTCCAACCCATAAACTGAGTGACTTTCTCTCTCGGGTGTGATCTATGTAATGTATGTATGTGACCATGTTGCAAGTAATTTACCTTCATTCTGTAGAAGGATTGCCTTCATGCTTTGAGCGATCGGTGTTTAGGTTAAGTTAGTTATTAGTATTGGTAGTTATAGGCATTAAATAGCATATATTTCTTCTCCTTTCTTTTTTTATTTTATTACTTAATTATGTAATTATGCTTATTTGCTTTTCAATGCATTACGTGGTTAGGCATGAGCACGAATGAGCAAATATGCTCCTACTGGGCCTCGCCACGTGGTTGTATGCCAATCTGCCTCTTGTCTTTCTTATAATTTTGTTTATATACATATAGAAAATGTTTGGATACAATAAAGCAATTTATTATTATTATTATTATTATTATTATTATTATTATTATTATTATTTTTAACTATTATGTAAATTTTTCGTTTGCACGTTTTATATTAAAACTGTTGAATTGTTTTTGTTAAGTTTTATTAATAGTGAACTAATAAGTAAACAAAAAATGTAAACATTAAATATTTTATGTTGTTTTATTACAAGTAGGCATTAATTACAACCACATAATTAGGGGTCGCCAAGTTCTTGAAAATTTCAAGATCTTGTCTTGATTTCAAGACAAGATCAGGACAAGAAGCAATTATAGATTTCAAAACAGGACAAGAAATTATATGTCAATATCAAAATTTCTTATCAAGAAAACAAGAAATCTTGAAATATCTTGACTTAACATATTTTAACACAACATACTTAACATATTTTAATTTATTGAACACATTTTTTGCTAGAACGATCCACAAAAATGTAAATTAAAAGTAATTAACATTTTTAAACATTATTAAACATTTTTAAATCGGAATTTTGTGGAATTAAGACACATAAGACTTCTTATGGAGTCAACACCTAGTTCTACCTAGGGGTAGACGTTTCCGTGTCTTCTCCACCAATCAAGTATATTCTAGTTTTCTGCTCTAGGCTCATTTAAATATTTTTCAATTTCATGCCAAGATTCTGGCTTATCATTATTAGCTTTCTTAAATAGGTAAGTGTATCTAAATCAAATTCGTTATCTTCTTTTTTAAGACTCAGTGCTGGTGCTGGTTCTAGTATTTAGTGTCTTTTTAACTCAGAAGTCCCGGAATTTTTCATTATTAGGTAAACACTTTTTGCTATGTTTTTAAAATCATGGTATACATTTAGCTCATTTACATCATTTTTGTTTTTGTCGTTGGTACTGGTGTCCATCTCAATTTCAAAAAAATCACAAAATTTCTTTCTGCTAGTACTGCCACTAGTACCACTATCCTGCATTGGTGAATGCTGCTGCTTTTTCCTTTTGCTGCCGCTATCACAGACAGCTACGGTTTCAGTTTTGTCATTCTCAGTCGAACTAGTCGTAGTCACGTTAGTCTCACTGATCATTTCATATTTACTAAAACCGTATCGCTTACGCTTTTGTCTACTGCTTGTTGGTAAATTTTCTGAGCCAGAGTCGTGGCCAAATTTCTCAGCAGACGTACTGTTTACTGGAGAGTCACTGTCACTCATAGTAAAATATGAGATAATATTTTAATATAATTTACTCTTTATCACCACTACTCACCAACAGGCATCAAAAATATAACATCGGGGGAACCACCAGATTGTCGTGTTAGCACGCAACGCATTAAAGAATTCGCCGGGGAATCACCGGTTAATCAAGACATTTCAAGATCTTGAAATTTCTTGAGTCAACACAGGATATAAGATGTCGAGAAATTTCAAGATCTTGAAATGTCTTGAGTCAAGACAGGATATAAGATGTCAAGAAAACGTCAAGACAAGATTTTTTAAAATTTCTTTATTTTTTCTCAAGACAAGACAAGAAATTGTTATCAAGACAAGAATTCTTGTCTTGTCGACCCCTACGCATAATGGAGGGTGTTTCAGTTATGGCCAACACTGTATATAAAAATTTCCATAATTATAAAACCTAACGGGCAATTCACTAATAATGAAGTCTACGCATAAAATATACTTCATAAACTTCAAATACGCATCAGCGTCGTATGCAGCTTTCGTAGCGGAATACAATTATATAATTCTCGGCGACTAGAAGCGTAACACTTTGAAAGCAGCCTTTTTTTTGTGCTGCGTTGCTTGTTCGGTGTATGGAGCGGTGTTGAAACATCATTTCACGCAAGAACATTATTAACTCCGGAGTCGTATAAGATTTACGACAGCGGACTGCGGCACTTGTAGAAAACACAAATCGTATTCTACACGCGGGGACTTCGAAACGTACTACAGATTGACATCAGTGATGTATCATTTTTGTACCAAACTTGGCTCTTCATTTAGGTATGCGTGTGTACAGCGGAGAGCAAACTAGTAGAATGTTTTTTACTAGAAGTGAGCAAGGAGCCAATAGGAACATACTCCAACGTACAAAGCAGTGTGATTTTCTCCGATGACCTCGTTATACTACCAGCCAAAACTAAATCGTTGCTACAATCGCTTTATTTTGTGCATTTACACAACATTCGCTTACATGACACGATGCTCCAGACATTTTGACGGGCACTATTATTATACGTGTGTATGGAGTTCGTCTATCCTAGTTGCAACCACACCTGTAATTCGCCACGTCTACGCCATCGAACGTGCGAATCACAGAATACTGCAGGATGACGTGCACTGCCAAACACACGGTGATTGAATTTCGTGCCTTCTTTGCCTAATTACGCCAATTGACCCCGGCCTGACCCAACCCACTTGTGCTACTGCGCTGTTTCAATCGAGATTTGTCGGGCTGATACTATGCTGTGGGCACCACAACACACTAGAATCAGCGGTAGCGGGAAAGCTAACCTATTAGCAAGGAAAGCCACCACCATTTGTGGAACCGGTGTCAGTCTGTGATATAGAGCTAAGGACATACACAAAAAAGAACTCGAAGACAGGAGGAGAAGATCAGAGCAGCGCTGTGGGAGAATCTTGCTGGGTTCAGACATTCCAAGATATTCCTTGGAAATTTTAAGAAACAAAGAGCAAAGCCCAGCTAGAACTAAGCAGAAGCAGACTACGCGTCTTCAAAGCTCTTGCTACAGGGTATTGGCACCTTGGGAAACACATGATAAGAATAGGTGTGAAACAGAATAGCAACTGCGGGTTTTGCCGGATGGAAGATGAAAGCTCGGAACACCTGACATCAAACTGCACCACAATCACAAAACTCCATACCAATCATCTCGGGAAAGACGTCATAAAAGAAGAAGAAACACCTTTAGTCAAGCCATGCCAGCTAATACAGTTTATTAAAGCTATTTTACTGGCAAAACTATTAATTACGAATTTTAACATCTTGACCTGGCGTGAGTGCTGCAGAGCATTCTCCATGACTATAACATTTCTTTCCGCTAACACTAGCAAGAGATTGTTTTGACAATACTCTTCAAATTATTTGGCTGTCATACGTTCGTGATAGTCAAGATTAATTTTTTTTGTTTCTTGCAGAAAGCAACAATTGTCCTGCCTATTCAACGACCATTACTAGAAAAATGAAATTACTGAAAAAATGTTCGATGCCACCAAAACCCCAATGACCGTAAAGTTGGACAACTTATCTGTTAAATCTTTATTTAACCGATCGACTACTATACGCTTATCAATTGCTCCAATTAACTGACCTGATCTGTGCTGAAAGTTCATCGAATTAAGCTTGAAGTAAAATTCTTATCTGCGAAAAATTAGGACACTAGCCATAAATACTAATACTTTGCTCAAATGCCAAATTGCTTTTAGGGATGCATAAATAGATTTCATGGGTTTATGAAAATTTTCCAATATTTTCTGCTTACTGCAAGTTTCTTTGCTTTGCACCATGTTGTTTCCTATCTGTGCCAGATCTTTCCCAACCACTCGGCTCCATGTCTGGCTTCTTGGTCTTCCTCTCTTCCTTTTCATCCATGATTTGGATTCCCATGATTTTCTAACGTGGGATATTCCGTCCATTCTTTGCAAATGCCCTACAATCCAAATCCTTTGCTTCGATGAAATCTAAAATCGCTTCTACCTACACTAAAGTAATGTCTCCCCCAGCCAACGGGTTCATATCAATAATGCCTTCCAATGTAGCCGTCGGGCGACCTTGGTTATAGCAATGCTGGGTAACCGAGGTCGCCCGACGGGTAGAGTACTTCCATTGGAAGACGTTATTGATATGAACCCGTTGGCTGGGGGAGACATTACTTTAGAAAGAGAGTGTACGTTCAGGTTTTGCCTAATTGTCTCGTTACGTATTTTGCCTTTTATTGTCACACGTTTCGCTCTTCCTAGGTACTGCACTTCAGTTGCATGTACTTTGCTTTTAATCGTGAAATATATTATCGCAAAAAAGCCACACAAGCATGTTGATTTTTTATGTTTGTTGCGGATAATTGAAATGGTAGCTCGATTCTACAAATTTAATCTTAAAAAGCACACAATCGAACATTTACACGACATAACCTAACTTTCAGAATTAATTGTGACAGATTACATACACTGTCACCAATCGTGCAACAAAAAATAGCCGTCTCTAATGGGGAAACATTTTGAAATGGCAGAAATTGTATTTGCAATCATAGAAGTATATAATTACTTGCGTTCGTTATTGTACAAGCACTAAAAGAAATACTAAACATAACCTAGATGCCTACCGCATACTACAAATACTTATTGTTGTACATGCATGCTTACAACCTGATTGAAGTCGTCCAACACACTTCGGACAATTCTATATTTGCGCTTTTTATTTGCTACATGTAGATTAACTGTCGGCGCTTTTGTATCGACTGATTTATCACATACGCTACCTATTCTTACGTCGCATTGTTCACTTTTTGACAAATTGACGTACATTTACGGCTTTTTAATTCTCATACGTTGATGGAATACGAAATGAATCGTTGCATAAACGACAAATGATTGTCCATTGTATGAGGAAGTTCTCATATTAACCGCTCGTACGTTAGCCATTTTAGGTTTCACCTGCATAAGTATACATATGTATATTGTAAACGTAATGGTTAAGTGATGTTAAATCATGTTATGCAGCTTTTAATATCCTATCATTAACATTAATGTTGACGAATTTATCACCCTATTAGCATAACAAGTGATATTCATTCATGCCTATTACGGAGGTAATAGTCAAGAAACTATGCGGAATAATACATACATTTTGATTTTAAATCATACTACGCAAATGATTAGGTACTTACAGTTGCCTTCCTAAGGTCTGAAGTAGATAACTTCAGGTTGATATGATGGTATGCGGCTTGTAGTAGTCACATACTCTACACTATGTACATCATCTTTTTAACACCGAGTTTCTTTACATATACAGGTTAGTCTCCTTTACTAGGTTTAATAGCCAGTATGGTAAATCACTTTCCGTTGGACCTGTTAGTTGGTGAGTTCGTTACAAAAATGACAGTCTCTGTTGTACCAATGGAGCGCATTTAAATACAATGGTAGGCTGTTTCTTCTTCCTCATTGCATAATTTGCAGATAGGTTCGTCTTTAAAGATTCCAGTTCTATGCAGATATTCCGTACACAGCCGTGTCCTGTAAGCGGACTCGTCACTGTTCTAAGCTGTACTCGGTTAAGAGCCACCACCTCCGTTACTAACTGCTGGGATGGCTGTCCATCACCCATTTGCTGTGTAATTGCCTTTCAACGTTGTTCCATTACCTGGTGTGCTTTTGTAATCCATTCACTTACCGCACCAGGTATTGAAGTCTTAGTTATTGCCAGACCAGGTTATGGTCCAGTGAGTTTAGTTATAGAGCCTCTTCTTGCCAGCTTATTTGCTACTTCATTGCTTGGTTTGCCTTTATTCCACGGCACCCACACTAAAGTAACTTTGTCGTGTTTTGCCAGAGTTTTTAGGTTTTTAGACAGTTCCAAACTAGCTTATATACTTGCATCAGAATCTGAAATTGTCCTTGACCCATCCACTAGATCTGGGTTCGAATTCCAGGTTTCTGTTTTACTCTCCACTCATCCCAATGTGGGACAACCTTGAACGGTTTGTCAAAACTTTTGGATTATGTTAAACGGAACACAATTTTTCAATTTAAGGCAATCCACTTTCTCTCGATGAAGGGAATCCTTTACCCCACTAGCAGGTCTTCTCAATAGGTGGGAGATAATAGCCATTTAAATCATGAAAGTCGATCAAATTGTTGAAAATATCGACAAACTATAGAAAAATGCAAAGTTTCTCCAATGATTCGATCAAAAACAAAGAGGCTAATCACATTATCTGACCAACATCAGCTTAGATTCATATTATATACATTAAGATAATAGCACATGTCTCAGCTCTAGGGGCACGTACTTTCTTCTCTACTTATTCTCTTTCCTTATCCCCTCTGCTAAAGGCTTGAGCTAATTAATGCTTCACTTCCAACAGGAGAAGAGTTATCAAAAAATCTCACAATGGGCCAACATTCCAAAACTAAAACAATGAAACAAGATTGTCACTTTTCATTCACTATGGCTATATCCCTATTGGACCTCAACAAAAGAGACCTTAGCACCATCATGGATATCATTGATAAACACATTTATTGATAAGAAAAAATCATACATAGACTCCAACACTACATTCTATTATTAAAATACATCTTGAACAAAACAGAGTGCAATATTTCATGCACGTGTGCTAAAAACACAAAATTAAAACCATCATTGAAGTAATTGCCAATAGGATCATTCTCAGGTAACCCTGGAGGGTTCGCTGCTCTTTTAGATGACCCATAAAAGAAACAATATGTAAACACCGACATAGTCCCTGTAGAAGAAGAAAAACGACGAATGACAATGAAATCCAAGCATTCCGATTGTGTTCCAAACACATTGAAAGTGCAGAACACTTTACATGCAAACTCATGCACACTATCACCTAGAATAGGCACATTTAGAACCAGCCAATGCCAAAGCCACAGTCCCCAAGACGATCCCCCACTTCCTCAGAAGTTTGGAGATGAATTGGGACTTAAAACGATTAAATGTATTCACAATAGATGTCATTTGTCGCAGTGAGGAGAATCAGCCAATGTCTCATCCACCAACCAATAATCTCATGACATCTAACCTTTTTCAACCTCATTTAATCATGCCCATTTGTCTTGCTGCTTTCATGTTTTTGTCTTCCAGATTTCTTTGTAATGATAGACCTGCTATAGAATCACATTCTGGTGAGGCACAAAAGCATAAATATTTTATCAATAATGCTTTCTGGTTCTTTCTGTGTTGAGCAGAGCAGTATTTTATTTTTTTGTGATCAAACTAACAATTTTATGATATAAAGTCAAAACATAAAAAAATTGCAGTTTGAGTCTGTCTTTTTAAATCAATTTTTTAAATAGGAAAATATAGGCGCAATAAAAAGTTCTGATGCAAAATATTATGGAGGTTGTTTTTTTCAGCCGTTTGTGATTACATTTTAGGGTATCAAAAACACTCAAAAACTGCCATTTTATTAGCGTCAGTTATCTGCCAAATTTCATTCTTCTAATTTTTTTCCAACGTGGATACATCAAATAAAAACAATTTTTTTTACCTAATTTGAAAGGGCTGTAACTTGGAGGGAAAAGGGTGTTGAACAAAAAGTTATATGAAAGACCCCCCTTAATTTTTGCTAAAGAATCATCCTTTGAAATCTTTCGTATCAAGTCAGAAACACCCTGTATATCTGGAAAAAGGAAATTGAAGGTTATGTCCACAAAATGTTTGTATTTTGGGTGACGTTAAGGAATTCGGTTAATCTAACTCGGGTAATCTTATTTAATTTTAAACACTGACTATATATAGTAAGTCTTTGAAATTGCTTGGATAAAATTTAATTGTGAATAAAAATAACTTCTGAAACCTACCTATAAAACGATATGAAAATAACAACTTTAATACCCAATACCGGTTTTATATGTATAATAATAGATTTCTAATTTATAATTATAGAATTAATAATACAATCATTTGTATTTATATATTCAATCATGTAAATTAACAAATACATTTTGCTTATTAATCGTTTATTAAATTGCTTAGCATAAATTCTCTGTAAACAACACGTATTTTTTTGTTCTAAAACTCGCGATTTCTACTTATTGAGATTTGACAGTATTCATTTAGTTAACTGTTGAAAAAACACTTATTACAATCGTTAAAATTAAAACCAAAAATATTAAAACAAACTACTGAAAATGCTGCTTGTAAAACCGTTTATTAGGATTTGTTAGGTTATATCTTCTTGAACTTGCTAACCAAATGTTTTTTTGTATATGTAGAAACTTTATATACACACAATTGTTCTTCTTCTTCTAATCAGTTTCTTTGGCTTCGGCAGAACCACCCCAGCCAGTCACTAGAGTTGTAGCAGCTTAGTAATGTTTAACCTTGGCACAAATTTTTATTTTCAGTGAAACATAATAAATCTTCAGGAAGCAACCAAACAACTACTTGCTTCAGGCTTCATATATGTAGTTTATATGTATATACATTTCTAAGTCTGCCAAACAAACTATTAAGCATTTGATTGTATCCGTATCAAGATTCTCTAATACTGTTGACATACTTAGGGACCCTGAATAATTCTGTGTTTATCAGATTGAAGTATAATACAATTTATTAACTTTATCCTGATGATTAGAACATTTTGACATCGCCTATATGTACTACCGCAAGAACAATTAGGGAGAATTTTTTCATCACGATTGAAGTTTTTGAACCATGGAGAGGTGTTTATCTTATCAGAAATAGGTTCATAATCTTTCACTTTATCTTGCCAATGAATTCGTGAATTTTCATTTGAATTTGCCGCATTTTTTGCTGCCTTTCTGCGATGTTATTCCATTTAATTGCTTTATGACAAGCGGTCCACACTAAACTAATGGCAAAACCTTCTTCAACTAGTCTGAAGTATGGTTTTTTAATATCTAGAATTTGTTTGTTTTCCCTCATTTGCCTTCTATACTGCATAAGAAACTACATGTAGAGTGTATTTCAATAGAGTTTGGCACATTACGTCATATCGACATGCGCAAAGTGTGACGTCACATGAAAAATATACGTATTTCATAAGCGTAGATACCTACCATGTTCGAAGGTGCTCCCTATAGTCTTCAAGAAGACTTTTTCTTTAGCGACAACGATGCAGATTTAACTCAAAAAGGACGCAGATTTACAAACAACTACGCCAAATTCAATGCCACAACGCTAAGCAACTGGAACTACGGACGATCGAAAATAAAATGTCGCTCGTCATTAAACATCCACATAGTACACGGCTGCCACTGGTCGTTGCTTAGCAACGTGGTGTGTTTGACCAAAATTCGTTCTATGCGCAGGTGACGTAATATGCCAAACTCTATTGAAATACACTCTATGTATGTGAGTCGGAAAAGAGAGTGGCTGGCTTAACCCTTTTCTTCTCTATATTATATGTGATAATTGTTAAGCTTTCTGTTCAAAACCTTGGCATTTGTACCAACCTTTGACTACTTGAAGAAAGCTTATTCTAATTTAGATAATGTGCACATTTACTTTCAGATTTTCTGAAATTTGAACTTCAAGCAAGAGACTGTTTTGTTGCAGTATGACCTAAAGGTGCTTTCACATTAAAAACATCTTGTTTTGCAAGAAAATTTTCTTGTCCAACGCTGAATTGAGATGTATGTGGCAGAGGATTCTTTGAAATAGGTTTAATGTCCAATTTGTAAAATTTACTGCCTGTGTTTCAACATATTTGTAATGATTCTTATGGTAACCTTTGCATATACAATTAAGTCATCAATGCATCAAAGATCGCTAGCATCTTTAAACTTATATTGTCAATATTTTCTTGATTTGGCAATTGTTTATTTTGCAGAAGATTATTTTTACTGATTCTGCACCATTGCTTCATATAGTTATTGCATTTCACCTCAAATAGTATGGAACGACATTTAAAACGCACCTTTGCTCTCAATATTGGATCGCTGTTGGAACTGATGGCACATCTTTCTGTAGAAAAACTATGCAACAAGACTCTAGTAGGACATTTTGCTAATATTCAAGCTTGCTTGTAAATCTTATTTGCCAAATCTTCCAAATCATCGGTTCAAAAATATTTTTTTGTATGTGAATTCTTCTTCTAATGCCAAAATAGCATTGTTTATAGACAGTGTGCAAACCATATGTTATTGACCCACCTTTCAATCAGATTGGTCAGTTTTACAATTCTCTGCTTGTAACTATGTATAACCTCTATTTCCATCATAGACTAACAATACAAATATACTAATATAGACATGCTACTCTCCCTTTTACACATTGACAAGATTAATGTTTACGACCTAGTGTCGCCTGCAGCGTTATAAAGCGCCAATTTCAAATGTAGGGGGTTAATTTTAATTTCATTATTGTCAATAAGAATATGAAGAATAAAAAAAGAAAAACTATATTTATTGTTGAACAAATAGTATTTATTGTATCTTAAACTTTAAAACAAGAGTACTTTCAATTTAATTGCAATATAATATTAATCCTAATAATCCTTTTCTACTTAAATGTGTCCATAAATATTTTAACCGCTCCAATGTGATTTGCCAATTTTTAATAGATGGTGAAATATGATCCCGTTTATTAACTTCTTCAGTTCCTTGAATAGATTCATCGAGACCTGAAATAAAATACTTAAGTGTAATTAAAAAAGATTCTATTAGATATATATTACTTTCGTGGTAAATATTGAGAATGAACACAATCCACTTTTAGACAACTTCGGTTGTGGTATAACTAGAATTTTGCATCGTCACTAAAATGCATATCGCATATCCTGTAAGTCTTTCTGACATGGTCCATACCTTTAGCCAATAGAGTGGTTCTTCCAATAAGCGAAAGCCATTTACTAAAGTGCTACAAAAAAAGAAAGCGTATATTTTACAAACACACTACTGTACTTAACTTGGAAAGCAAAACCAAATCCAATATGTGTAGAAAATATAGAAAACTAAGAAAAATATACATACCTTAGGTTTTTTAGGATAACTGTGAAGTGTAACATCTTTATTTGTTCGTCTACAACTTTCAACACAACACTTAAATCCCATTTTGTTATAATTTTAATTTATAATAGCAGCAAAACTAGAAAACTAATCAGCTCGCACAAATATGAAAAATAAAAACAGTAACCATAGCAACGTGTCAATGAAGTGAAGTACGCAGTGAGTACGCAACGATAGTGGCGCCGCAGACGACACTAGATCGCAAACAAAAATAAGGTTAGGCTTGCGCTGCAGAATCCCTTATCATGATTTCCATGAAAAATTTTTAGTTCATGCCATATTTTTTGGCTTTATCCGTGTTTTGATATATGAGGGTTTGGTCTCGATTCAAAAGGAGATTTTTTTGGATGTAGTGGATTTTCAATGAATTCATGTAGGATATTTGTAGACTAAGCTGTCATATTTTGCTTCTTTGAATCATAAGATAACATATGTAATTTGAATTTTATGTTTGACAGCTGTCAAAATTTGAAGTTGTTAAACGCATTGCAATTGCGCCAATTTCGGATTACTTAATTACCTAAGCTAATAAGCTAATAAAGTAATATTGTTTATAATCATTGCAAATAATTTATGCAACTATTTTAATTAATACACCGATATATGTATGTATGTACATATGTACATATGTGACCGATATGGATATTACATTAGAGCAGTACTTTCAGTTTCTACTTTTACTGAATAGTACTCTTATCTTTGTATGTCGCATACATATCGTATCTCAATACTATCTAAATAGTAAAAAAATCAATTTACTAATTTATACTGAAACCCGCGACTACATTATCAAAAGCACAAGATACTAAGTGACCCACGGGTCACTTAGTATCTTGTGCTTTTGATAATGTAGAGAATGGTGATGATAATGTGAAAGAGAATGGACACGTCCATTCTCTTTCTTCATTACCTTGAAATCCTGAATTACTATAATTTCTTTTTCTGATTCTCCGCTTGCCGAAAATAACTGTAACTAATTTACCTCTCGGCTAAAACCCGTTTTACGAGCACAGGAAATAATCGTGGATTATGTTTACGTCCATTGTCGACAACGAAAAAGGTACCTAATGGACATTTTCGTTAATTTCGAATTGGTACTGAAGTTTGTATTATTATTTTCATTACACTTTATGGCACAGTAAATTTGCGATAATTAGTAAAGAAAGTAAGGAGCCTTAGCGAGCTCAGTACAAGGAGACAAAAAAACCGAACCCGACGAATTACGATCGTGTGTTTCAACGCATGTGTGTGATTTTCTTTTTTTAAGGAATTTATTAAGCCATTAATACACTCAATGACCGTAAACACGCCGGTTAAACTTTCTTCAAAGTTATTCATACTCATAGCGCTCTTAAAGTGAGTGTCATACAGCTGAAGATTCTTTTTATGTCATGGAGACAATTTTATTGTATTCTTTTTTTTGTTAAGCTGTCAGTAAAATTAACTGAATTGTTTTGATTCTGAATGCCTGTTATTCTGACGTGCTAGTATAAACTGGAGTGACATGATACGATTCGCTGGAAAGCAATAAGAGACACTTTATATCACTGTTGTTTGTATTAGGCTCGTTTCTCTGCCATAGGCATTACTTTTTTTGTCAAAATTGGTATTTTTTTGTGGTTCTAAGTTTGTTTTGTCGAGTATTCGAACAACTATCAAAATTTCTATTTTCGAAATAGGGAGGCTCGCAAAAATTTGTGAACTGAAGATGATACAAGGTTAAAAATTAAGAACAACAAATTTAGAACAACTAGAAAAACCAAAAAACCGATTTTCTAGATTTTTTTTATTATTTCGAGAAATTCTAGTAGAATCTACAACAAACTTAGAACCACCTGCCATAAGAAGGACACGGCTAACTTCAAGCAAGTGGAAATAAAATGTCAATTTTCGTAAGTTTGGTTTCAGGTTTGTTCTTCTAACGCTAACTTCACACAAGTCATAGTTGGTTTCTTTTTTCGATTATTTCGCGAAGCTTGCATGACAGACTGCTGAAATTTTGAAATATTATAGAACAAATCTAGTACAACCTGAAACAGCTGAACAAGCTGAAACTTTCAGTTTTTCAAAAGAAAGGCTATCTTCGTCATAGTTCGTTTTTTTTTCAATTTTTTCACAACTATCTCTAACAGAAGCTTAAAATTTTGGAACAATATAGTACTTATAGATCTAGGACGGCCTGGAGGAATTTTGGAACAACGTTTGGAGTCAATTGCGATTTTCTGTGGGTGGACCAGCGAAAAATTGTTTTTCTCAATTTTTTCCATAAATTAAATTTGGTAAAAACTTGACTGAAACTTTCAAAAAACGTTTAGAAAAACATAACAAATTGAAATTTGAGAAAATGTATGGAGGGGAAATTGGCTTTTCTTTGGAACGGTGTATGTAAAAAAAAAACTGGAATAACATTAAACATTCAAATTTCAAAAAAACGGTGAGTGGAGGGGGGGGGGCTGGACTATGAAATGAATTGTATTTCTTTTTATAGTCTTTTTTTCTGTAGTGTTTCTGTTATTTCATTCTACTTTTGTTTGTTATTGACATATTGTATACATTGGTCTGTAAAATAAAGCATAGGTACCTACTTAAAAAAAAAATATCGTACTACAAGTTTGCGATTTTTGAAGTTTACCTAACTGAAGCGACTGCCAAAATCTCAATTCTTGAGGAGGGCTAGCACAAATTGGATTCTCTCAATTGTTTTATAAGAAAAAGCGGAAGAAGGCTAAAAATTTGGAACAATATTCAGAACAATACTAAACCAACTTAGAATTTTCAAAATTATAATTTTTAAAAGTGGAAAGAGGGAAAGAATGGGGTTTTCTCAGATTCTTAGATAACTAAAAATGACAGAAGGCTGAAAATTTGAATCAATCCTTAGAGCATCCAGCAGAATCTTAAAAAAGAAACTTAAAAAAAAATAAATTTATTAAGAGGGAACGGAAAGGACTGACCAAGAGGAAACGATTGGGCTGCTTCGCGCAGGTGGAAATACCATATTATTATTTATTTATTTATTTTGCGTGGATGTAGCGACCATTGAATGAATCCATCTGAGTTATCTGAGAAATTTGAAGGCGCAGTAGGTTGGAAATTGTACTCATTCATCACAATTTTTAAATTGCCAAACTTTCTAGGTTGTAGGGAGATTTGGCTCAAGGTTGGGTTATTTTCGCAGCTATGATCTGTCTACAAGATTTCATTGAATTCAATTTCTTCGTTTTTTAGGGGTAACCAAGTGCAATCAAAATCAGAATTGCTACCTAAACTATTTGCTGGTTAAGAAACTTAATCCGCTCGCAAAAAATTCGAGGAGTCGTGTTTAAATTTATAAGATAATCTTAATTGACAATTAGAAATAATTAAGTAACCTCTTATGCCAAAGACATACAGATCGTGTGCATTTTGCTGGTACGATCTGCAAAGCGTATAAAAGTACATTGGCTACACGTAGCCAAATTTGTTTGTGTTAGGTTGGGAAAAACATAATTTTTTAATTTTTTTGTTGAAATGGTCCAACGTTCTGAGATATTCTGCATGTCGACCATATTTGAAAGAAATATTTATCTAAAATTTTTTACTGATGTTGGATCCTTAAGTAATATCCCATACAACAATGGAAATAGCACAAACAAGTCACACAAAACAGTAATAATCCATCGTCTAAAATCTCTTGTCATGAGTTCTAACATAATAATAATAAAATAATTTTAAAAATATAACTTTACTTTCTATTTGACAGCTGTCAGAATTTGACGTTTTGGAAAGTATCCTTCGATTAGCTAATTCATTAAAAAAGGTCTTCTCAAGTACCTATAGTCTATGTCACCTCATTCTCGAAGTATAGCTCTTATGGAGATTATAATAGAGGTTGCCAAATTTCCAGCAGCAGGGCTATTTTATTTTCTATTACTATAGGTTAACTATACATCAGATTGATCTTTTAATTTGACATTTAGAATTCGTATGCTTACCCGTTCAAGTTAGAAAACTGTTTTAAATCTGTACTTGCAAAATGTCATAGACACATTAATGCAAAGGGAGGTAATGCACACAAATAAAACAAATTCTGTTGAACATTTTTCTTTAAATCACTAATGAAATTTTACCTTGGATTATAAAACATTTACAGTTTCTGTACAATTCAAATGCAAGACAAAATTGATAAATTGAAAATTATTTTCATAAATCATCTCGTGAATTAAGAAAGAGTGTCTGATGAAGTACCAGAAGAAGAGTCAGGCATACGATAAATAATTCATTCTTTGGGATCGTCTTGCATATCATCTAAGCTCCACACTTCTTTCTCAACTGAAATAAAAAAATGTAAGAAAGAGTAGTTATAAGAAAGGCAATTGCTATACCATTCATTGCATGATTAATATAATTTTGCCAATTCTGATCTGACACATGTTTATATCCTTCTTCGATCAAACTTAGTATTTGCGTCTCACGAGCATTTGTACTTACATGTTCATCATATATTTGCAAGAGGGTGTTCTTGCTAGTGATGATCTTTGTTTTCTGCACAAATACAGGCAAATGGTTTTCCTTTTCTTTACGAATGGAATACACAATTCCTTTGCTGCAGTCCAAAGCTATGGCTGTCTCGTCAACTGCTTTGGAAACATTCATACTTTCACAAAGTTTGTGAAGCAGTTGAAAATCATTTGTTTTTCTCTAATAGAAAAGATTGGTACTTTCTTTTACAGGCTTCCATCGTGATTACCTAGAATTTTGAGACATTTTTCATACTGCAATAAATAATTATTTCGATTGCACTTAAATAGTTTACACTATTCACAATAGCAAAGTAGTTCTTACAAGAACTATTTCACACAAAACTAAATAGAAATGAAGGGAGTATTCCAAAAAATGCAAAGAAGACAATATACACAAACGATGACAGGTCGAAATATTCAAGTGACATAAAATGTATATCAAACGCATTCCCTAGACAAAACCCTAGAGCTATACTCCATAAGACATAATACTTCGAAGTTTGGGTGACATAGACTCTACGGGAAATAAATCAGTGTTCGATTACAACCGGAATTATCGCGATGTATGCAACTTAAACAAATTTGAATCTACAAAATACATTAAAGAATCAGCAATTCAATTCAGATCAATGACTGTCCGGGTCCATAACTAACACTTTAACGTTGTCTCAGATATGCTAAAACATCTGACAATAACATGCATTTCCACTTATAACATATCTTCATCCATCTGTCTGTTATATTTCAAGCACATTCCTTCATAACACAACACATAATAACACCGTTTAAGATTCTCCACTGTTGGCGTGAACTTAGAAAGCGCATCTAACGATATACACATACGATATTAAACGCGTATATCATGCATATTAAATTAATCGGTGAATTATTCATATCATATTAACCGTGATCGCGTACATATAAACATACAACCAGTTTTATAATTTTATTGGGAGATTGAATAAGATTTTTCGCGGTCTATTTAGGGCCTGACGATGACTCGGTTACGGCTTTCGGTGTAGAATTGCGTGGCGCAACATTTATTGGAAAACTTCGTATGCAAGAACAGATCCAAACAATACAATGAAAAATTGTTTGTAAATAGTTCGTTGCGGCGTTGCATTGTATTTAAATTCGTAATTCAATTTACAAGTTGATTTAGACAGCAACGGCTTTATAGCTGTCGTATTTGAGATAAATGTAATACCTCACATTCTGTTAAATCGGATTAAAAATCTATTTATTCCAGAACGTAAATATAATTAATTAAATGATTTTTAATCCAATTGTGTTTTAATTCACATCAAAGTGGAATAAATATCTGGTAAGAACGAGTGAGATAGATATACCAGTCACGTCTGCCCTTAAAGAACTTATAACTTCCAAAACGAATTAATATTGTTATTGTTTTGATTTACACAATAGAATAAAGGCCTCTCCGACAACCTTCACGACAAACTCTAATGAAGGACGCGAAATCAAGGTCGAATTTTTTTTTTAATCGCAAGGGGTAGGTATGGAAAAAAAATCGATTTTTGACAATTTTCGAAGGGTGTTCGCTTTCGTTCAAAAATAATATATATGTACATATATATGTATATGTAATTGATCCTGCTAAATACGATAAAAGTGTCAAATTTGGGCTAAAGTATGTCGTTTGGCCAAAAAACGCATTAGTATGACCGAAAATGTTGAAAATCCAAAAAAGGTTAACTCCTAGCAGAAATTTATACATTTGAATAAGAAAAACCTTCCCTAGTCTAAATCTGACACTTTTCCCATATTCAGCATAATCAATTACATATACCTAGATATATTCTAAATTTCAGCGAAATCTGAGCGGTCGAGATTTAAAAAAAATTTGCTGGAGATAGGTATGGAAAAAATTTCGATTTTTGACAATTTTCAAAGTGTGTTCGCTTTCTTTCAAAAATAAGCTATATGTATATGTATGTAACTAATGCTGCTAAATACGATAAAAGTGTCA